>JAVSCE010017541.1:0-58240 GCA_032199065.1 Smutsia gigantea
GGTAATAATTTTAATGATCATAAGCCCATTTTAATTCAAAAAATACCTGTATGGATGAAGACATGTCTCTGTAAGTGATAGTTCGTTCTAAAGGCAGCATTGCAGTGCTCACAAACATGAGATTTAGGGGTTTTCAAACCAAGTGATCCATCCTCATTTATTGTAAGGATCTAGTTAAAAAAAAAGGCAAAAACAAAGAAAGAAGTTTTAAAAACATAATACTAATTTATAAAGAAGATAATGCCTTTTAATTCAAACAATGGTCACCAGAGATTATAAAATATTTTTTCCTAAATAATCTTGAAAGGCTATTAAAATAATGTTATCATTAATTATAGGAAAGTATAATGTGACTGAGGTGGGTAAAAATCACTGATAAAACCTTGGAATCTGGCTGAGTGATCTCAGGACTCTGCCCCACCCTCTCCAAAGCTGATGTCTGAAGAGAATCCCAAAGTGTTCTCTGCTAGGATTAGTAGAGCTTTATTCTCAATTTCAAATTCTCACATACAAAGGACAAAAGTTTTGTTTTAGACATGGTGTAAATACAGTCAGCATAGGACTGGTTAAATAAATCATGCAAAATTAATACAATTTAATATTATGTGATTATAAAATAAAATGAGAAAGCTCTCTATATACTTATAAAAGCTCCAGGATTTACTGTTAAATGAAAATAGCAAAGTTCAGAAGCCAGTATAATTTCACTAGTCTTTGTATGAAATAGACTACATAGAGGAATATATCTTTGTATATACACAAAACTTTTGAGAAGGGTATACATAGAAATATATAACCTCTCTGTGATGGCTGGGGAACTTGGCAGATAGAGGAGATAGATGGGAGGGGGATTTTATATTGTATATATTTAAAACATTTTTCTGGTCCATATAAATGCTTACCAATTTTTTTTTCCTTTTTTTCTTTTAAAGAAAAGAAAAGGAGAAGACTAAATTTTCAAGTCATTTTAGATAATTATGGAGTCTGGGATCAGTCCAGGACCTCTAAGACTATTCTGGGGCTACTAAACGATTGTTATGTATATTCCCAAAACTATTTGTTGGATAAGTAAATCAGAGTGGGAGTGGGGAAGGAAAATAGGTGACAAAGAAATCAACCCTTATCTTCTTGGGTTTCTTGAGGTTGAGAATATTGTGGACCTGGTCTGGACGGTGCTGGTCAGAGAGAGGCTCACTTTTGGGCCTCATGTATTACAATTTACCAACCATTTTCACATGTTTGACATGCAATATTAAACTGCCTCTCTCATCAGACACATGGCAGAGTGAAAATAATAAATAATCCCTCTTTTCATTGAGTAGAGAAAAAAGATGGCAAAATATGATGTGAAGCAAAAAAAAAGCTAGCATTTAAGATCAGGAGGAGCATGGCAAGTGAAAGGGAAGTATTACTGGAGGTGGGGACAGAGTGGGAGCTAAGAAACTGTGTCTCACACAGGGTAGTACTCTAGAAAACATCTAAGAAATACAAAGGCCCGTGGAACTGATTAGGGTCTGAAATACAACTTGACCCTAAGTGAAATACAGTTATGACTCCTTTTCAAACTTAGAAAAGAGGAGTAGCTAAGCAAAAAGGCTTTAATTTTTTAAAGTATTTTTTGCTTTAAATTGAGGAAGACGATTTAGCCTATGCTGTATCAATGGTAATTATTATGCAAATTATACAGGGCATTTGGGTTCTGGGCAAACTGCCAATGTGGTCAACAATGCTTCAAAGTCTATGCACCAAAGTCACAGAGGGAAACATTTGGCACAAGAACGAAAGTGGGTGTCACAGCTTCCTGAAGAGAGTCAGTGAGAATGCAAAGTTTCATCTCTGGCCAGTCTAAAATTTTTTCAACCCCTCCAAGTCACAAGATAATATGCAACTTAACACTGTGCAAAATGAAAAAACAAAATCTTTTAAAATATGATTCAAAGTATTTCTAACATAAAACAAAAAGATGTTAAACATTCTATATAAAACAGAACTCAAAAGAGAGCATCAGGTATTTTTTCACATATATTGATAACAAGTAAGAAGATCCAAGTGCCAAGAAACACGGCAGCTCGATAGCTTTCTGTGGCATAGCAACCGCAAGGAAAGGGTTTGAAAGAAAAAATCTGGCACATGTTACTCAATGTGAAACGGATATAATTCTTGACTCTACAAAGCCCTTTAATGAAGAGTTAAGGAGTTCTAGGGCATTGTTTTCTGGCACTGGAGATAATGGCTGCCTTTCACTGCAGTTTCAAGCCTTAATTCAAGGTGGAGTTTACAGAGCAAACAGCTAACACTGGCTTATGAATAAGCAGACTAAAAAATCTAGCACATTTAAGTTCAAAGAAAAATAGAATTTTGGGACATCTTATATTTAATTTCTTTTTCTTTTTCTAGGCCAAAGAAACAAATATCTTTGTACAAAGGACATAGAGTAAAATTGATCTTGCCTCAGCAGAGCACCAGGGGCTCTTGCAGTTTGTGATCTGTTTTAAAAAATCTAACTGCCTGATTTGCCTATTTTATCTACCTCTATAAACCTGAGTGTCCAAAACAGCATCTGGAACATAGTGACACTTGACATGGCTGAATGTTAACCCTACCAAACATTCCAACAGCTTACCACTTTATTCTTTTTAAAAATCTTTGCAAAAGTGATACTTTCCAATTTTTTTTAAATCAATAGGTAGGACCAGAGAAGTAGATGTGCAGAGAACCAAGTCCCTTAATGGAACAAAGATGGCACATTAATGAAGGCAAAATTTTCTTCCTTGCTATAGACTTGGCTTGTTTTCTTGTTCACACCCTTTCAAGATCTTTTAGTAGAATGTGATCTGCCAGTTAAGTGTGTTTGCCTTAGAGATTAGCAGTCTTACTTGCTACCAGTACTGTAAAATACTTTTGCTGTTTCTCTTTCCCTTCAACATATGCATATCTTACAAGTGAAGAATCTGAAATTTCAAAGTTTAAATCCTAAGGTGCCTGCTATTGTATCTCCACAGGATTTATCTTGCCTTCTGTCACTGCTACTTTTGGAGAAATATGGCATACTATAAAGACAAGCAATCAGGCTTATCAACCATAGAGAAATTAGTAATAGGTCTATAAACAATATTCAACATACTTGATTTTCTTAACTGCTTAATAAATTTAGGACAGATTTTTCGGTAAAAAATTTCACTCGTGAATGGAACTCCTCAATTAATCTGCTTTCTTAATCTCATGGTCCAGTAGTAAGTGTTTTCTGGTCTCAACAAAACCTGTGCCCAGCTAGCTATACACACTGAATTGAACAATTCAATTGAATAATTAAAACCCGATGCCCCTCAGAGAGAAAAAGTTTTGCTCTCCTAAAAGGCAGACATGATTTTCCCCATTCTGTGCTATGTCTACTACATACTACTAAAATTTGTATTAAAGTGTATTTTAAACTAATGATTATAGGTATTATCACACATTCTTAAATCAATCTAAATCAACTGCTAAACCACCAAAACCCAGAAGACAATTTAGAAGAGATAGCTTTAATTTCTTACCTATTATGAGTATTATTACTGCAACTGGAGATGGAGAGTAAGATCATAAAATTCTCTTTACTCTCCAAATTCAATTAGAAATGGAAGGACAGTGCAACCCCATGGCACACAACAAAGTAACAAGGTCATCAAGGGCAATAACCACCACCACATCTGACTATCCTAGTTATCTCTAACATCCACCCTCATATTGTCACTTTATTTCATTCTTCCCGATTTTTATTGTCTCTCAATACTGCATTTTACATATTATCAAATTTCATTGTAAAATGGCAAACTTTCAACAGTGCCAGAACATAATATTCATTGTATCATAAACATGGTGTAGTAACTGAGGTTCATAATGACCCCAAGTTTCAGAAAAGGTTATTTCTCTCATGTTTCCTAAATATTAGGCAAAGAAGTATGTTATATTTTTTAAAGAATATCTAAATATTTTTAGAAGTTAGGGTTTGGTTCTGTGGAAAAATTATTAACCAGAATACATAATTCCCTGAGAAAATTAAATGAATGAAATACTAGTATGTTCCTTTACTAATTTTCTTATTCATTTTTCTTTTAAGTACTATTCCGTTTTTCTATCCTTGGTGTTATAATCTTTCATCTTCAAAGCCATTTCTTCTACCATCAAGTTAACATTTAGGAGAAAATATGATAAATGCCTGTTTATCTAATTCTCTGCTCCTTTTAATTTTCCTCATTTTATACCATTAAATTTAAAATCTTTCTGATATCAAAATCACATATCTTTTCTGGGATTTCTGGGATTCACTTATGGTGTATAGTAAATTGCTGGGAAAGGATTCTCTATATAATTTTGATTTGTGGTATATGATCTTCCCTCCTGAGTTTTGCATAATTTTGAATAATCAATATCTACCCAGACCACCTAAAGTTTTATAACAAACATACCCTGTTCCTTTCTTCAGCACCTGATAAGATGTTCCTGGCACATAAGAGGCATTCAGATTATTGCCCAAGAGAATGAAAAAGGAGATACATTTCAGAATAAGGACAAGTAACTAATTACAGTACCCTGCTCTACCTCATTCAATTACTAAGGCATTTGAAAAGAACTATAAAGTATATACAATACTGATTAAGATAACATTGTTGTATGTTACTGAAAAGCATTCTTAGAATTCATCAATGTGAACTCAACAATCCTGATAAAATCCTCCTGTGGTGGAAAATATTATCACCTAATTCATATAATAAGTCAGTAGCAAAGTCAGGTGGTAATACCTCATTTATACAGAAACTTCTAGCACCAAGACTTGAGAGTCTCAAGCTTAAATTTAAATGTAAATCACAATCACCTTGGACTCTTTAAAGGTATAAATGGAAATCTCCTCAATAAGAATCTCCAGGAATGGGGGTTTGGGCATTTATTAGAGCCCCACAGGTGACTCTAAGGCAGAGAGCAGGGAGGGAGAACCACTGACATGAGAACACTGAGACTGAATTAAGTCTACTAAAACTTTTCATATATTTCTAATAACTTTAGTTCTCTGTAGTCCTAAGCTACAACAAAACAAAAACAGATTTAAAGGGACAATGGAACATGATGTTAAGTGGTCACATAGGTCTGGCAATGTGAAAATGAACAGCATGTCATTAAAGAATGAGACTGTGAAGCAATTAAAAGCAGTCAAAAAACACAAATTCTAACAGGAGTTTTCAGGATGAGGTACGGAAAAGCCCTAATATCTCAGGCCTCCCGGAGGACTTCATTACAATACATGTAATTTAAAAAAAATGTTTACAGCATCAACCCCAAAACACCAAAAGCTGAGTCATGTCCAAATATGCTATAATTAAAACAGCACACTAAAGATTTTTAACAAAGTGGTTAAAATAAAATTTGACATTTAAAAGAGATAAGCTTTTTTACTGTGTAGAAAACTTACTTTCATACAACAGGCATTCCATAATAATATCAAATAACTTGACTTGGAAAACATTCCCTAGCTAAATAATCCTTTTCTTCTCCAGACATGTTGCCATATGTTATTACGGTATCAAATCTGCCTTTTGATGCCTAGGCTTTGCCATAAAAGCTCGGGAAACAATTATTGCTTAAAATCTCTGTCAGCTAAAGATGACAATATAGTACTACTCACCACAAAGCTTATCTTGAAAGGAGCCACATTTATATGGATGCAGAAGCCCTTATACTTTGACTAAAAAAAAAAAAATCTATCACATTACTTTAGTTACATTTCCTGTAAGAGATCCCCAATATGACACAATGGTGAAACATACTCAAAATATCCATAATGGCAAAGTTTAACATTAGGGAAAGATATTGGGGGAGACTAAGTATAATAAATTATAATTTTTTGAGAAACTTCAAGTTGTTTTTAAGGAATTTAAAACAAACAACATACTGACTTATAAATATAAGATAAGCTTTTCTTTCTCTTCATACAAAAGGGCAGAAAGAGTCATTTTAATGTAAAATCTGAAGTGTGAAATTTTTAAACACATACCTGAGAAATTGTAAAATAACACAATGGTTATGCCTCATAGTTCTAAGACTCCAGAACAACAATCCATTCATCTAGAGACCGCAGACCAGTGTTAAAAACAGTCCACACCATTCTATGTCCTATTACATGTAACATGTCAGAACAATTTTAAAATACTTGTTTTTGTTATTCTCACACCCCTGTCTGCCATATATTATTTCTATAGTCATTTCATGCTCCTAAGAATTTCCTAAAAGGGCTACCTAGGAACATTTTCTTATTATCTAATATAGTTAGAATAAGCCAAATCTTCATCTAGCAGCTAAATAAATATATTAACTATAGCAACTACATATATATAGAAAACTTAATAATGTAATATTAAAACAATACCCTTAGAAATACCATAATACATTATAAATGTGTTTCTCTCAAATTAAGCACAAATAGCCCAAACCCTGTAAAATTCTGGTATGTATTAAAAAACCCTTAGAACATATCTCCAAATAAAGATTGTAAACAGCACCCTACTAAGAGATAATAATCTGAGTTTTAGTCAGAATTTCAGGATACATTACACTCAACAATAGTGCCAGATAAATACAGCAATAAAGTATCAAGGAAAATGCAGAACTTACATATATTATGTTGTTTCTAAAGACTTGAAATAGATTCCCTATAGACCAGCAGTGAACCCCAAAAAAACATAACTATCCCAATTTTAGAAATCAATTTTTTCCTCAAAAGTTGTTATTGTTCTATGCATGAAAAACTTGATTTGTTTGTTAATGTAAAAAAAAACAAAATGAAACAAAAAATGTACCTTAAAAATTGCTGGGAAAAACATCAACTCCAAGGAAAGAAAGGGAAGGAAGGGAGGAGCGAGGGAGGAATTTCACATAACATGAAATTAAAAATGCAAATAATTACGAAAAACAAGTTAAGTATGACCAATAACTGAAAAAATCAAAAGTTAAGCTATAATGAGACACCCATCTTAAACTACAAAAAAAGCCAAATCTCATACAAGGCTGGTGGACTGACACACCTTAGGGACGTCCACTCCAGGTAGCAGTGTAACTGGCACATTTCTCCAAGGAGTAACATTACCAAGATACACTTTTAAAAAACTGTGCCCTTTATTCAGTGGTGTACAAGATCTATACACAAATATTTTAAGTGCAATATGATTTAAAATGAAAGCAAAGAGTAAAAAACTTTCCAACAACATAGCAATCACTTATGTGATACATCAAAATAAAATATTTATTAAAGTCATTAATACATTTAAATGTAAAAATAACATACTTTAAGTGTGAAAAAATCAGGAAATTCATTCTATCTACATAAATCTGAAGATAGAAGAGGAGGATGGAAGAAAATTAAGATAGTTATTTCTAGGCAATGTGACTATGGGTTATTTCAGCCTCTGTATTTTTCAAAGTTTTCTACAGTAGGCACACTTACATGTCCCAAAAGCAATGGTATGTTAGTAAATAAATGTTTAACAACAGATTAATAAGGAGTCAGGGTTTGGGAAGTACTTGATTTCCCTGGTGTGAATACTATGGGTAATTTTAAGCTACCAATGGTTTTAGCACTGGCCTGCAAAATTCCTAAAAACTTGGCCATCAGTTCTAGCAAGCCAATACAAGCTGGCTCCAGCACACAGAGCAGTTCAAAAGGATATAAAATATATGGTGTTGATTATTATTTAAATCATAAATGCAAAAACAAGCAGCCATCAAAGTAAAAAAAGGTCATATTACAACATGACCTTTTTAAAAAAGCCTTTTTCACCATATGAGGAAAGAAAAAAAAAGATGAAAAATAACTATAAAAATGTGAATACACTGCATGAAATTCAGAGACTTCTTAGGAGTAACAGAATGCTGCGTATATCAACTATTACTGTACTGAAGATGGGGGAAAAAGGTGAAGAAGAGGGTTGTGGTGGGGAAAGGGTGTGCTGACAAAGGGGCACAGTAATTCACGATCACAATATAAGTTGGTCACAGGGACGGTGGTACAGCATGGAGAATTTAGTCAATGATTATGTAACATCTTTCTACGTTGATAGATAGTAACCGCACTAGAGCAGGTGAGGACTGGATAATATGGGTGACTGCTGAACCACTGTGTTGTACATCTGAAACCAACATAAGATTGTACATCAACAATACTTCAATAAAAAAAAACTACTAGCAGTCTATGTACAAATTACATGTGGAAGAGAAAATGCTGTAGATTTAAAGCAAGAAACAGGTACAGAAATCTGTACAGCACTGTTAACAGCAGTGAAAAATGGAAAACCCAAATATAGACTAGAAAATTGAGAAATTATGGTATATATACATAATAGATGAGAAAATAGTGACAACTAACTAGTTACAAAACAACATAGATACAAAAAAAAAAAAAGGCAGGCGATTCCTAACAGTACTTTACTGGGTCACTTATTATTTTTTTCCAGTCCATTCATTCACCCATGAAGTATCTACTGAGGGTCTCTTATGCCTACTATTTCGGGCTCTTGGGACATGGCTCTGAATAAAATGACATTTCTATCCTCTTGGAGCTTATATTCTAGTACAGGTTAAGCTCATTACCTTTTCCTGATGAATAACTGGTGTGGAATTTTCCTAAAACTGTATTATTAAAATAAGTAAAACTAATATGAAGGAGAAACATACCACTTGTTAGTTTTTATAGAAAAGAGAGACATGGAGAAAGAAAAGTTTGTTTTTAGGGAAAAATATGGCCAAAGAGAAGGAAAATTGAAAGCAATAGCACACCACCTCCACATAGTCACTCATAACTCCCTCCTTGGGAAGCTGCTGCAACATTCCAACTTTACTATGCCAAGTGAGACTTTTTATGTCTGCCTTATGGTCCTGCCAGACTCCTATCCATTAGGTTAACCAAGAGTTTGGGATTAACAGGTTAGGGACCACCACCTTAATATATTCTCTTACTTTTGCAGGAGAACGTTGTTTCCGTTTCTTCTTTTTCTGTAAGTCTACTGGCTCTCTGATTTGTTTTTTGTCTCTCATCAGTTGCTCAGATACGTCAGTAAAAGTAATTTCCTGCTTTACATTTATCTGTTAAAAAAAAGAGCCAACTTTAGAAATAAAAAGTCCACTGTGACAAAAAGCCATTGTACATTTAATCCTTTACTAACCCTACACATAAGTGCTCCCAGAATGGTTATCTATGGGTGTATGTGCAAGTATATAGTTGAAGAATTCATTAATAGGCAAATGAAAAATAACAATCAAGAGTTCATAAACTGAGAGATAAACTAACATTTTACTAAAATCTACCTGGAAAAGAAGATTAAAGATATCCTGGGAAAAGGTGATTATAAGATGTTGCAGAATAAAGTAGAGGTCAGGACACAGTACCATCACTTTCACTTCCACATTTAAGGAAACTGATGCTGAGGTTAAAAGCACAAAAAAAGATTAAATTCCAAAAATCAAACAAATATTGGGGGATAGTAATAAGGGTATTCAGACTTCAATGGGCTTTCTCTCAATTTACAAAATATCATGAAAACAACACAAAATTCTAAAAGGTAATCACATCAAAAGAAAAGACTAACAGTGAAAATTTAATTATCTTTAAGCTCAACACTTTTGACAATATCTTAGCAAGTATTTTCCTGGCCACTGCAACAAACCATCATCAAATATGTGTTATAGAATTGCATATGGTTTTAGGCCACTGCTATGCACAAGACATGATGCCAACTACACAATAAGTAGAGAAATTCTACAAGAAACATTAAGACATCAACAATGTTATGCCATCTTGAGCTGCCAGTCCTCACAGATATAAAGAGTTGCTTATCTTAAAAAAATACACCAACATTCTAAGATCACTAACGGTAATGTCAATTCTCTTCCAAATTTATGGTGCTCAGTCATCCACTTCTCACTACATTTTCAATCTATCCTTGAAATGAAAAACACAAGAAACTTAAAACTAAGAAATTTTCAACTCAACGAGCTATGAAAAACATTAAAAATCCTCAACCCTTCCTCCATCTGAGGACATAACAAAAGTCTGCAACATGGAAGTGGGGCCCTCACCCTACAATGTTACACCCTGATCTCAGACTTCCAGCCTCCAGACCCTGAAAAATAAATATTTTTTATAAGCATAAAAGAAAATATTTGATAATAATCCAGTAACTACAATGAGCTAATAACTACATTAAAAAATACACTTAAAAAATGGTGCAAAAGATTATAAACATCTTACAGATTCGTATGGTCAAGTTGGAAGGCAAAGCTGTGCAAAAGGGGTTCATGAGGAGAATGCAACATAAGCTGGGATTTTCAGAATGACAAAATAAAAAATGAGATCCTTTCATAAATTCCTGATATGTAGGCAGTGTGAGTATCACTAATCAAGGAGAATGTTGACACAAAAACATGATGTAAATTTAGCTAATAACTCCTTTATCAGGCTATAGGATAAAACTAGTGACCATTCTCACGGTTTCTTTCAATGCCATTATTTGGAACATAAAACAGAATGATAAAATTGCCACCAACAAGGCTTTGGAATAAAGACAGGTTACCATCTCTGAAGTGATGTTTCCTGAAATATAACTATTGTGAGCTGAGTATGAGAAAAGGAGAAATGGTAACAGACTATCTAAGCAGCTGTTGAATTGCACTGTTCTATTTTGCAGGGGCACCAAAAAGTAGTTCCAGCATTTCTGTCAGCTTATAAATTGCAAAGAAAACATAATAATGTAACATACAGCAATAAGAAACAGAGGAACTCTTAAGCTAAAGAGTCGAGTAGAGTATAAGACAAATTCACAAATAAATTTTGCCATTAACAGCTATTCACAAACCAAGGAAGAGCCTTTAAGTGTCAACAGTGAAGATTAATAATATACTAAACCTTTCATTGCCACATATACAGAAAGTGGTATGAGTACTAGCATTTTCAAACATAAGGTACACTTTTTACATTATGAAAGCACAGACCCAAACCTAGAAAAGTACAATGGATTAAAGCACTATGAATGTCAACAAGCACACAGCAAGCAAGCTACATTTTTAGAATGCTCTAATAGATCCACTGGGTGCTTCATAAAGGGAGTAAAATAATCTCCTCTATATATAACATAACCACATACTGAAGTATATGGTCTAGCCTAAGATGCTTAGAAAAGATGTTGTTAAATCCAAAAATATGAAGATATGGGTAAGGTGATGATAAGACACCTAGAAAGAATGAGTTGCAAAAAGTCTAGGAAAACTTAATTCTTCTTTGGCCCAAAGAAGACAATAATAATCTACAAAAACAGGAAAACTTCTTAAGCATGACAAAAGAGAAAATAATTCACCCATAAATTGGCTATTCTTTCCTTGAGAACTATCTTTAAAAGAAAATCAAGTTCTGTGTTAACTTTTCACCTAAAATAAACCAAAGTGTAATTAATCAAAACAGGCCATCTGCAAATGTGTGGTATTTGAAAAGACTGGTTTGTTGGATTTTTGAAATATACTCATTAGAGCATCAAGAAAGTCAGTAGACTAGAAATATGTCAGATTTAAAAAAAAAACAAAAACAAAACCTCTGGTTTCTTCCTCATTTAAGCTTTACCATTTTACTGTCCCATATACAACCTCATGCTTTCATTTGAGAGCCTGGATTTCAATGCTGTTCTCATTCCCAACCTAAAAATAACATGAACAGTGTCCATCAACCCATCCACCCATTCTTCTCTCCTAAGATCTGACAAAATCCAGACATTTCTCCACCTAAAACTCTAAGACCCCCGCTCACTTACCAACTAAAGCCACCTCTAGGCCTCTCATTTTGAGACCAGAGAAGCCATCAGGCATGACTCCCATGTCCTATGTACCTTCTATACTCATCTAACTTCTTCTCCAATATCCTTAGAAGAGGCAGAGTCCTGAAAGTGTCATGCTTCCTCATCTCTTGCCATGATGGATCTTTCTTGCTGGTTCTAAAATCTCTCTTAATTATCCTAATGTTTTTCTCATTTTTTGATCTTCCTCTTTATTCCCCCAACCTTAAACATAAAGAGCCCGCTCTATATTGAAAAACTCCTTTCCTTGATTCTAATCACTAATAACTCAAGCCCAGAATCCACAATGACTTTTTTTTAAGACTCATTTTATTTCTGGTCCCAAAACAAACTGTCCTGCTTTTATATTCAACTATTTCATGTACCTGTATCTTACCGTGGTCCACATACCTATATTCATATCTTATATGAAAGATGTTCTTTTGTATATTTCATATAATAGCTTTCACTTATTTATTCATTCATGGCAATTAAGTGCTTGCTATGTGCTAAACTCAGCCTAAAGTAATACAATAAAAGCTTTAAATTTACTGCAATTCTAGTATGTGTAGAGCATTATTCTAGATACTAAGAACACATTCTAAACATAAGATCTCCTTTTCAAAGGCCTCAAAAATGTAGATGGAGAATTTTGATGCATTACAAAAAAACAAACAACTGGTAATTCAAGACAGCTCACATCAGGCTCAATCTAAGTGAATGGTACAGGGAATACGAACAGGAATCAAAGGGAGAAATTAATGAGATTTGAAGTAACTGCAAAAGGCTTCATGGATGAAATGAGAGACTTAATCAGAGCTGCAGGTTTATCATATAGATCACCCTTTTATTTTTTTCTTCCAAACCTGCTGCTCTTCCCAACTTCTTCCAGATTCAATAATGTTAATAAATGACATAACAAATGTAAATGCACCTAAACTAATGAACCTTAAATAATGGCATGATTAATGCGAAACATGGTAGACAATGAATAAACATTTCATTTGGCCTGCAGATTTTAGTCTACCCTCCACCCACAACTCCCAAATAAGAAGGTGACTCCATTTTGGCCTCTTCCTTCTCAATATTCTACATCCATATCCAACATCCATTTCACTCCAATCAACCTTATCAACCTATTTAGGACATTATCATCTCCCCAGTGTATTCTTCCACAAATAAACTAATAAAAAACTGCTTTCTGTCGTCTCCTCAGAGAGGAATCTACACTAGCTCCTTGTATTGATTATGCTCTCTCCAACTCAGCTTTCAAGATTCTCTCTGATGTCGTAACCACCTCTCCTCTCCATCTGGAACCCTATGTTCCTTTCAATTCTCAATTCAATTTTTGGCATTCTCATTCATCTTCCCATCCCTACCCTGTGTGAGTAAAAGGAAGTTTTCTTTGTGCTTTTCTCTACACTACGTTGATTCCATTCCTACTGATCTCCAAGGTCCTGCTGCATCACTACCTCTCTAAAATAATCTTACTCCACCAGCTGCTACTTCTCTGCCTAAAAGCACACTTAAATTTCTCCTAGAAAGTAAATTCTCATGAACCAACACTTTTGTTTTGGACAACTTCTTATGGCCAAACTTTTAAAGTATAATCTGTAGTAAGCATACAGACAAAATAACTGCCCCCAAATTTAGAGAAATAGTTATTCTGAGAGTAAAAATAGTATATAGCCACATAAAAAGGATATTTAACTACCACCTGAAGGAAACTGTTCCAAAATGCTGCAAAATGCTGTCAAGGTTGAATCAAAGTGACTAAAGCCTAACAAGTATTTAAATGTAAAAAGCAAGACATAACACAATTAACTGTACTGAAAACATACTGTCTAAAGAAAGATATATCAATATATGGGAGTATTTGGGAGCCAAGAAAAAGAGAACTTTAAGACCAGGAGTGTATGTGTATTTTTACCTCTGTGTATTTTCAGGATGGTTTTGGGAAGAAGTTAAATGTTATCAGTCAACAGGAAGATTTCTAATTCCAAACTCATCAAGCCACAGAACAGGTCACAGAGGGGAAGCAACACACTGATGGACAGGCCTCTGTGCTTATCATGAACCACAACCTTCCCTCCTGTCTGACCTATGACTGCGTGCAAAATTCTGAAAGGAGCTATGTTTGTCAGAATTTGAGCAAGTCCCGGCTATCTTTTGATTTTGAAAAGTTTCAGGGATCCACATTTCACAACAAACATTCTAGCCCATTTCCCTGATATTTCTCATTATAAATATGCATTTTGGCTGCTACATCAGCATCTTATAATTTAGATAACTCTAAGATAAAGTGGATGAAGTAATCAAATCAAATTATCTTACTGAAATAGTGTTGACCACCCACCCCCCAACTCCACCCTACCTAGAAATTCTATTTTTTCAACTTCCACAACATCATGATATAAGTTTTCTCCTGTTCCTCATGGCAGTTCTTCTGGGTCCATCCTTCCAAACATGTGTACCTTTCTTTTGTAATAGTTTCAGTAAATCTGTATCAGTGATTCAAAAAGTGTGGTCCAGGGACTCCTGAAGGTCTCTGACATTCTTCTGGGTGGTAATGAGATCAAACATACTTTCATAATAATGTCTGTTATTTTCACTCTCCTCTCACAAGTATGTAGTGGCATTTTCCAGAAGTTAACTAATGTACTGGAAATTATACAGTATTTTCCAGAAGTTAACTAATGTACTGGAAATAATACATACAGACTGAATGTATTAGCAAACATATGAATCCAGTTATAAGCAAGACAAGATTTATAAAACTGTACAATTCTAACTTTTTTTAGAAAATAGGGTTATATTTCATTAAAAATGTGTTGTGTATTAACACATAATGGGATTTGTTATTTATAAATTAATAAATTAAAATTTTAATTTCTCAGTTTTAATTTCTAAAATGTTAAATATTGGTATATAACCAACATAAGCAAGCGCTGTTACAGGAGTCCTCAATTATTTTTTTAAGGTAAAGGGATCACAAGACCAAAATTTTTGAGAACTGCTGATCTAGATATGTCTTAACTATACTTTACATTCCTTTCCTCTTCTCCATTCAATCTCTTTTAACACAGACACCTAGGCCCCACCAGCTTTGTCTGCTGAGATCATCAAGGAACAAAGACATCCAACATACCTAGCACCCAGAACAAAGTTAGATACCATTATCCATATAAAAGGAACTGGGGCTCCTTGGAGAAGTGACTGATTCCAGGGCCAGGGCAGGGAAAACAGAAGATGACCATTGAACACCTTGTAGTGCCCGAAGCTACAGAGCCAGAAAAAGGGTAAGTGCACATCAGAAGAACACAAGAGCCAGTCTGAAAGAACTCCTAATGGGCAAAGCTGGAACATTTTGAGCAACAAAATAAATAATGACAGTATGGGATTATATCTCATAGAATAAAATGAATATCCATACTGACATAAATTGAAATAACTGAAAAAAATAAATGGGGGAGAAGGGATAGCTACAATTAATATAGACAGAAGGAGAAAAATAAAAATCACAATTAGGCAAACACCACATTAATAACTACAGCTAGCAGAGTCCACCAATGGATGCTAAAATCTGTAGGTAAAATCTGAGTAACATGGATATTGAACAGACTCAAAGTATCTCCTCCAAGATATCTGTTAATTACAAAGGGCAAAATGACTTAACAGCGGGGAAAACTGGCAGGTATCACCTTAACAAAGGGTCAAGGTTAATATCACAAGTAGTAAGACACATCCACATCGTGTACTCCCTAACAGGTTGCACCGAGGAGAAAACACATCACTGCGGGATTGTCAAAAAATACAGAGCTTCAAGCTAATCATGAGAAAACATCAGACAAATTCAAACTGAGAGAAATTCTAGAAAGTAACTGACCAATATTCATCAAGCCTCAAGGTCACAAAAAATAAGGAGAGAATGAACACAGCCCCAGGATAAAGAAGACTTAAGATACAAAAACTAAGATAAACCATGGCGTCCTGAACTGAATCGTGGAACAGAAAAAGGACATCATGAGGGGACAAACAGATCAAATTCAACTCAAGTCTCTAGTTTAATTAGTAGTACTAATTAACATTAAGTTCCCGGTTTTGATAACTGTACTATGGTTGAGTGACCTTTGCTATTACAGGAAGCTGGGTGATGGGTTTATGTGAACTCTATACTATTTCTGCAACTTTTTATAAATCTAAAATTATTTCAAAATGAAAAGCTAAATAACCATGCTCAACTTTGTATTTTCTAACTCAAAAATACTTAGTATCCCAAACTCAGATTGTATACACTAAATATGTGTGCATATTTTCTATTTCAATTATATTTCAATAAAGTTGTTTTTAAAAATACTTAGCATTTATATGGTATTTTACAAATCTGTGATTTGTCCTCCTCAGCATAATAAACTAAGATTTATCTAACATATGCTGAGTCAGACACTATCCTAGGTACAATGGTTTGGGTAGAGGGGAACATGTTCTCTACTATAGTCTACTGCGTTTAATTCTACAGGAACACTATGAGGTATTTTCATCCCATTTTAAAAATAAGAAAACTAAGGTCCAGAAAGGTTAAGTTACTTGTCTACAATCCCATTAATTAAGAGGTGAAACCAAATTTAAACTCAAGTCTTTCAAATCCAGCAACTGAGATATTAACTACCATGACCTGTGAATTATTTTTTATCTTCATGTTACCATCAAGAAAACTAAAACTTCAGAGAGGTAAGTACGTTACCCAAGCTATTAAGTTTCAATACTGGGACCTAAACCAAGATCTTAAATCTTTTTGTCCAGTGTTATTTCCATTACTACAACTGCTTCTAAATAAACCTATTCAGACTTATTTTCAAATGATTTTTGCAGGAGCATATTTTAATTTTCCATGTGTGAACTATAGTTTGGTTGTTATACCAGAATCCAGAAAGAATTTCCAGTGGTTCCAAAACATCTACTACTAAAGGGAAAGAAAAATAACTAAGTGAACAAAACACCAATAATTTTTAGGTGAGGAATAAGACTTGAGTATCAATCCTGCCTCTTCCAATTACTATCTGGGTGAACCTGGCTTCCAGAATAGTATGGAAAAAGAAGAAAAGCATAGGCTGGAAGTTAAAAGAAACACAACATAACCCAAATAGTAATACTAGCAGTGTGAAGGTGAACAGCTAAAATTTAACCACTTCGTACTTTCTTCCCTGTAAAATGGAGGGAATAATCCTCACAGAGTTTCCGTAGAGTTAGAAGAGTTTATATATCTAAAGTGTCAACTACAGTACAGAGCAGTGTATAGCAGAGAGATTCCTGATGCCACTCTTATCATAATCATTCCCTCACTGGTTAATTGGTGGTAGTAATAATATCCAGCTTATACACATCAGAATATCAAATGAGATTACATAAAGAGCGTCCTGAATATCTGCAAATTCTAAACAAATCTTCCTGATTATTAATTATCATACAATTACAGATCTGTAATTGCTAGATACACAGAGGGTTACTAATTTCTACAGAACATCTCCACCTAGACATCCCACTATCTATATCTCAATATTGCTAAAAATCCTTTTCACATCAGAACCTCCTTCCAAACTTCCTGCCTTTCAATATGCTGTATTTTCCCACTTGCTCATCTAAGGACTCTTTTAATTTTCTTCTCCACTCCAAACCCAAGACCACTTCCAGCTGTTTTTTCCCTCAATATCATATACAAATCTAGAAATTACAGTTCACATTTCCTTTCTAGATCATTTATAAGGATATTAAGTTGGGAATCTCATACATTACTAGTGGGAGAATAAACTGGTTGACTTTTATGGTCTACAAATTGGCCATTACATATCAAGAGTCTTAAGAAATTGATACTGAATAATCTCACATGACAACAATGTCTACATGTAACATCACAATATTATTTGTGATAGCAAAAAAAAAGTGCCAACAGTCTAATATCCAATAATAAAGAAGTACTGAGATAAATTATAGGACAGGTATTTGACATACAGTTATTAGAAATTTTACTGAATATTAGTGACAGTGAAATGCTTATGATTTAAGCTTAAGTGACAAATATATAAATGTGTGTATTTTTACAATTTTGTTCAAATACATATGCAGCAAATTTTATACAAACACACACATACATATACAGAAAAACAAAAAAAGGAAACACTAATATGCTAACAATGGAATGTTAGTAGTGATTATTCTAAAGCAGTAAGATCACAGCAATTTTCATTATCTTCTTTTTGTTTAATATTTTTCACATTTTCTCAATAAGTATGTGCAACTTTATAATCTTAAAAAGATTTTAAGTCCAGTCTTAGTATAAATACCCAGAATTAACCAAAGAAAAAAATCTATTTATCTTACTATGCTAAGTTGTTCTAAGAATGGAACATTAAGCCAGAAAAGAGAAACGGAAAAAAATTTTTTGAGTGGAAAAAAAAAAGCCATTAAATCTTGATCCTTATCTCACATCATTAGTAAAACTCAATTCCAAATGGATTGTTAATCTAAATGGGAGAGGAAAACCATGAAGCTTCTAGAAGTTAAAGGAAAATATCTTTGACCTTGGGGTAGCAAAGGATTCTTAAAAAGGATATACACAAAACACTAACGAAAAGGAAAAGACTTACAAACTGAATTTTATTAAGATTAACTTCTGTTTATCAAGAGTAAAAATGCAATTCAGAGTAGAAAAGATAACTGCAATATATATATAATCCAACAAATAGAGCTACTACAAATATGTGAGAAACAAACTAACAGAAAAGTGAGCAAGAGATGAACATAAACCTTACAAAAAAAAAATGCAAATTATCAGTAAATATAGAAAGGTATTTAATTTCATTAATTATCAGTGAAATGCATACTAAAATCACATTGTGGTATCACTACTGAACCACCATCATGGCTAAAATTAAAAGGACTGACGATACTAAATACAAAGAATATGGAACAATTAGTATTAATTGGCAAAACAACTTAAAATACCTTTTGGCAATATCTACAGAAGCTGAACATATGCATACCCATCAAATTCAATCCTAAGTACAGAACCAACAGAAATGCATATGTACATGCACCAAAAGACACATCTAAGAATATTCACAACAGCACTTTTCATAACAGCCAAACATCTTGAAATAATAAAAATGCCTATTACACTAGTATGAATAAATTTTGATATAGTCACACAACTGACAATTATATAGAAATGAGTACCACTACTACATGCAATAACATGGATATATCTCTTAAACAATGTAAAACAAAGAAATCTGACACTATAGTAGATAGTACATGACTATTTACAATGAATTCAAAATCAAGTAAAACTAATAGACCATGACAAAAGTGTTAGGGCAGTGGTTATCGTTAGGAATTAGGGGAGGGTTATGACTAAGAGGGAGAGAAGAGGGGGGGGCCTCTGGAAATCTGGTAATGCTTTATGTCTTGATTTTGGTAAAGATTACACAAGTATGTTTACTTTTGAGAAAATTAACTTACAATTTGTGCACTTTTCTGTATGAGTATTT
The DNA here is from genome assembly GCA_032199065.1 of Smutsia gigantea. Lineage (NCBI taxonomy): Eukaryota > Metazoa > Chordata > Mammalia > Pholidota > Manidae > Smutsia > Smutsia gigantea. The sequence goes on from JAVSCE010017541.1 coordinate 19,391, forward strand.
CAATAAAAAGACATACACCTAGAGAAATAGCATTACAAATGTGCAAATATATAATATATAGATACAAGAAACATGCTGTGTCTATATCTATAGATACAAGCATGTTTCTTTCATCATTTTATTCAGACAAATCTAGTAACGTAATCCATCAATAACGGAGCAGCTAAACAAAACAAGGTACACCATTTAATCAGTGACTTAAATAAGCCAGTTTTATACGCAACATGGTAATTTCTACAAGATGTTAGTAAATGAATAGTGCAAATTTCAAAAGCATACAAATAGCAATATCCAATTTATGCAAAACAAAATGTGTATTTCTTATATTTACAAAACATATAGAATACACATATACTCTCTATGTTTGACTATAAATTAAAAAATTTCCAGAAGGGTATCAATATTAGTAATTATCTCTTTGGAATTAGAGTAGGCAAGTGTTGGAAACAAGAAACTTTTTTTACTTTCTCTTCTGGGTCATTTTAATTTTTACAATGACTATATACTCCTTTTATAATAAACTACATCACACAATTATGAAAAAACAAAGTACCCATCTCTGAAACTGAACTACCTAGGCTGACCCTATCATGGCCTTGTGAGTAATGATTTACAATTTGCACACCATTGACATAAGTAAGACAGCATAACTCATTCAGTACTTCTGTCTCACGATTCCAGATCAATCAGGCCTCAAATATAAGACGGAACTATATTAAAAGTGTTCGGAGACTGGCTATGTTATCAATCTAGGAAGAAATCTATTAATAATTTATGTCTATCTAAGGGGGAAAATAAGATAAATTGAGTCAAGCAACTTTAAAACATGGGAAGATACTGAAAAATAGGTCATTCTAGGTTAACCCCCTAAAACAATATACCAAAAAAGATTCTTTATCTCTTTTTCACGTGAGTTGAAATCACAATAAATAAGCAATAGCATGACTCTCACCAGGAAAAACTATGAAGCAAGCTTACTCACTCCATGTTTTGTGCTCAAATATTGATTCCTATCAAATAGGGTGCTTTCTAAGAGCAATATAGCATGTGAGTAAAATATTGTTTAAAAAAAAAAGAAAGAAATATTATAAATTAACATCTATTCTCCTTAAAAGCCAATGCAATCACCTCAAAAGACAAGGGCCCAACAGCCAATGACAATAACAAACTATTTCTGAATCCCTCAAATGAACTTTAAAAGAAATGTAATAGTAGTAAGAATTGGCTACAACTAATAAGTGACTGTTGAAAAAGTGTACATGTAATGGCAATAACAGTTGGGAGTTAGCTAAAAGAGAGAAGAAACATATTCTACAAATGACTATTTAAGCAAATAAATACAAAGGCAAACAGATTTGTCACCTTTCAGGAAGATTGCTGAATATCATTTGTCACCAATAAATACAATCCAATTCTGAAATTAAACCAGAGTGCAAAATATGTGGCAAAATAATAAGTATCTTAAAATCACTGAAATGAGTAAAATGATTTTTTTAATAGAGAAAAAAGTAGTCACTCATTTTAAGATATATCCTCAAACTCCTAGCATCGGCATATTTGTTTTTTATTGACTGGAGCAAAAGGTATTTGGAAAATTAGCTATACAATCCTCCTTAAACTAATGATAGGATTTAAGGACATTTAAAACAAGAGGACCTACTACCTTATGGCCAAACACATTCTGAGTCTCCTAGACCATTAACCAAAATAATCATAAATACAAAATGCACAAGTCTGCTTAAATTTTATTCATGCTGTTTTATAGTACAGAAATTCATGACTAAAATAAAATGCTAAGTGAATGCTAAAGTATATTTTTTCAGCAGTTTTAAATACCTGAAATACTTTCTATTTTATTATATCATTATATGATTACTATATGATTTTTTATAGCTCCTAATTCATAACATCTTTTTGCTCAAGTGCTACAATCCAACAGCTTTCTAGAAAACAATTGTGGCATGTATCATGAATTATAATTTGCTCATTTTGTTAATACAAATATGTCTAAACTCTTCAAATGCTTGCCATCAAACTTGAAAAATAAAGACCATAAAGAGTTATGATTTCCCAATTCCTCTTAAAAAGGATAAGGCAAATACTTTTTTTCAAATTTCTAAAATAAATTTAGTTTCTGAGTTGCAAAGCTTTCTAACACAGTGCTATCTAATAATAAACTCTCTGCAATGATGGAAATGTTCTTTATCTATGCTGTCCAATACAGAAGCTGTATGTGGTTATTGAGCACCTGAGATGTGGCTAATGAGACTAAGGAACTGAAATATTTAATTCTGAAATATTTAATTTTAATTCAAATTTCTAACACATTAGAAAACAAAGTTCTAATGAATAAGCTATAAACATTCAAAAGTTGGCCTATAGATTGCTGTTGAAAATGTAGGACCACTCAATTTGGGTGACTGATTTAGAAAGTAGTAAGATCAAGATAAATCCTGAAAACCAAAAATTATCATAAATGAAGATCCTTTACCTCGACTGTCACAAAACACCAGGGAGTTTACACAGGCTACACAACCTAAACTGCTATTAACAAATTAACAAAACTCAAAACTCAACTTTTTGTCTGCATTAAAAAAAAACTTTGTAATATAAAGTTCTTCATGACTTCCAAATGAGCGAGCAAATAAAAGAAGAAAACCATTAATAGGTTCAGTATCTATTTTTAGAAGGCTTTAGCATACAATCTAGAAAAAAATGAAAGGCCTTTTAGCTTAAGTTTTCCCACTTTTGGGGACCTGGATCATATTGTTCTAGATCAATGTCCTCTTTTAATTCAAGACTGTACATTCATGATCCAAACACTTCTGTGTTTATCAGCAGTAATGCATAAGAAAGGATATAATTTTTCATCTCTGTTATGTTCTACTATAAGCAGTGTTACACTAATCCTAAATTCTGCCCATATGGTATATAGCACGAGACAACTTTTCATTGATTCATTCCCAGAATGGACTCAAATTTATCATTATCTAGAAGGAATAATAGGACTCAATTATGGATTATTCATACATATGGAATATCAAGCAGACATTTAAGAAATATTAGAAGAACAAGGAGTTGAGAAAAGTTCAAAACATGCTGCAAGTGAAAAGAGTAGGTAATAAGCAACATGAACCTAGGCATGGTATCCATACCAAAAAAATCACAGAAAAGTACATATACCAAAATGTTAAGAATGATTGTATTTGGTGGTAGGGGTATTATAGGATATTTATCCTTGAGATATGTACACCTATGTTCATAAAATATCCTACACATGAATATTCATAGCAGCTTCATTTGTAATAAGCAAACATGGAAACAACTAAAATGCTCCCTAGTAAGTTAAGTAAATTGTTAAACAGAGGTAACTCCGTACCACAGAATACCACTATAACAAAAAGGAACAAACTATTCCTATATACAACTTGAATAGCTCTTGAGGGTATTATGCTAAGTGAAAAAGGTCAACCTCAAAAGGTCACATGCTGTATGATTCCACTGATAAAACTTTCTCAAAATGACATTATAGAAATGGAAAACAGAACAGAGGTAGGATATCCAGGGGTTAGAAATGGTGGAGGGGAAAAAGAAGTATGACTACAAAAGGGTAGCCCCAGGGAGATCTTTGTTATGATGGATTAGTTCTGTGTCTTGATTGTGGTGGTGATTACATGTATTTCCAAGTGTGATAAAGTATACAACATTGGACATGTTATATCAATGTCAATTCCTGATTTTGAGATTGTATTATTGTTAAGTAAAATGTAACCACTTGAGGAAGTTAGGTGAAGGGTACATGGGACCTCTCTGTACTATTTCTGCAACTTCCTATGAATCTATGTAATTTTAAAATTAAGTAATTTTAGGTGAAGGGTACATGGGACCTCTCTGTACTATTTCTGCAACTTCCTATGAATCTATGTAATTTTAAAACAATAAAATGATAAACCTTGTCCCCTTCCCTTCCTGCTCCTCCCTATCCACTTATTCTCCATGAAGCCATAAGCTAAAGCAGGACAAGAAATTAGACCCCAGACAAGATGAAGAGGGAATCTGCAGGGGCACCTGCCCAAAGCAAGATGTCAGAGCACATAAGGTGAGAAGGTTCTCCACACACATAAGTGCAGCACAGCATGAGGTGTCAGAGCCTAAGCAGCGTAAGGAGGTTCTACATTGTGGAAGGACACCCTGTCAAAGTTGTCAGAAGCTAAGTGGGGTGAAGAAGGTACCAAAGACTGGGTCCAGTGTATAAGGAGGGCTCCAAGTGGTCATGAAGCCCAATACAAGTTGTCAAAGAACATATAGGGAGAGGAAGCCATTCATGCAGAGGACAGGAGGTGGCACGCACTGCCACAGACTATAGGAGCCTGGGTAGAGTGAAGAAGGCATCTGCACAGGAAGGCAGTTGGCACTGAAGGAAAAATGGTTACATATTGGGAATGGAAATATGATCAAGTAAATAGGATTTAAGGATAACAGGAGCCAGGTTTCTCATGTCTAAGAAGAGAATTATAAAATATAGAAGGGAGAAGACTAAAATGTACTCTGGTAATGGACTGCAGTTGGAGGCATCAGTGTGAACTCATGATTTTTAATACTAATAGAAATAATTACATATGTAAAAAAATACATACATACATACAAATGCATATAACTTTTATTTATTTGTATTTGTCTATATATTTGTATTTTTTTTTTTTATATTTATTCACTCATTCATTCACTCTCTGGCACTGTCCACTGACAGTCCTGGGAGCAGCTATACTGCGAAAGCAATGAGCCGCACCCACATCTTGGCTTCTAAATACCATGCTCCACTAAAATGAACTAGGGCTCCTTAGCAAAATGGATGATTCCAGGGTTGAGGCAGGAAAAATATTAGTCAAGAACATCTTGTAAAAGACAAGGAAGTGCTGAAAAGATTAATGGGCTATGTCAAAAGAACACAGAAGCCAGCTTGAAGAGGCTCTAATTGGCCAAATATTAAACCAAGCATTAAAATAATCACAGTAACAGATTTTAACACAGTGAAAAAAATAAAATTCCTAAGTCCACATTGATACAAATAAATAAATGAATAAATTAGAAAGTGAGATGGGGAATGAAACTAACTTTACAGGGGCAAAACCTGGCAGACAACACATTAATCAACTGATCTAAGTGAACCATCAGAATAGGGCAAATAAAAACTATGTGCCTCTTATTAGAATACAACAGCCAACAGCACCACCTTTTGCAATATCCCAATGTCCAAAGGTAAGTCTCAGTAAAAGGAAAATTCAGATAAACCCAAACTGAGAGACATTCTACAACATAAATGGTCTATAATTTTCAAGTACTATATGATCATAAAATTTTGGAAGTGAGGAACTAACTCAGACTAAAGAAAGAGGCATAACAATTAATACAATACATAATTCCGAACAGGGTCTTTTTGCAAACAAACTTTAATTGTTGCAGATCAAGTAGATCAGCAAGGATATAAAAGAGATGAATATAATAGCCAACTTGAGCTAGTTGACATTTACAAAATAACAAACCCAACAACTGCCAGAATACACATTCTTTTCAAGTGAATATAGAATATTCACCAAGTAATGACATGTTGGGCCCTAAAACAAGTCTTAATTAAAAGGGCTAAAATCATACATTACACATTCTCTGACCATAACGTTTACATATTAATGACAAAAAGATATCTGGAAAATTTCAAAATATTCAGAAATTAAGCAAACCCCTTCTACCTCATGAGTCAAAAAGAAACCACAAAAAAAGTCCACAAAAATTTATAGCTTCAAATGTTTACATCAAAAACAAAGAAAGGTTTAAGACAGTCATCTAACCTTCCACCTTAAAAAGTTAGGAAAAGAACAAATTTAAATTAAGTAGAAGAAAATAACAGAGAATGAAGATGAATTAAAGTGAATAGTGATAATCAATAAAACCAAAACTTGATTCTTCAAAGACAAAATTGGTAAGTCTCTACCCAGAGTCATCAGGAAAATGACAAATCACACTATCAGGAATAAGAAGAAGAAAATTATAAATCCTTTAGAAAATAAAAGATAATATTATAAATTTTCTTCTTAATTAAACAAGAAGAAATGACAATTTCCTTAAAAAATACAACTTACCAAAACTGGTTCAAGAAAAAAATTTTAAATCTGAGAAGCCTTAAAAATGTTTTAATAATTGAATTTGGAATTAAAAACTTTCCCATTAAGAAAACTCAGCCCCAGATTAACTTTACTGGTGAAGCCTATCAAACATATAAGGTAGAAATAATACCAATCTTATGCAAACTTTCAGAAAATAAGGGAGGAAATACTCCTAACCCATTTTTTTCTTTTTCTTTTTCTTTTATTTTGCTATTATTAATGTACAATTACATAAGCAGTATTATAGTTACTAGACTCCCTCTATTATCAAGTCCCCACCACATACCCCATTACAGTCACTGTCCATCAGCGTACTAAGATGCTATAGAATCACTACTTATACTGTGTTATACTGCCTTCCTAACACATTTATAATGAGGCCAGTATCTAAATCAATGCAAGAAAATTAATACTCTTCAATCTAATAAAGATTATCTGTGAAAAACTTACAGCTAAAATAATACTTGGTGAAAAGCTGAATGCAGTCCCTGAAGATCAGGAACAAGGCAAAGATGTTTACTACCACTTCTATTCATAGGCCCTAGTCAGTGCAGTAGGGAAGGAAAAAGAAGTAAAAGACATATAAATTGGAAAAGAAGGTATAAAAATATATGGAAAATATGTATCAGACAATATGTGAATAAACAAAAGAAATCTACAAAATACTGGAACTAATTAGTACATTTAACAAGGTCACAGGAAACACGGTCAATATAAAAAAAACTATTTCCATAGACTAGTCATGAACAATTAAACATAAAATTTTATAAATGCCATTTACACTGCACTCAAAGCATGGAATACTAGGGGTAAATATTAACAAAATTATGTCCACTAACTCTACACTGAAAACTACAAAACAATACTAAGATAAATTAAAGAAAACCAAAACAGTGATATACCATATTTGTGGCTTGGAAACCACTATGTTTAGATGTTGATTTTCATCAAGTCAATATGTAGAATTAATGCAATCCCCAAAAAAGTGAAACTGAAAGGCTGATTCTATATTTTATATGAAAATGCAAACCTAGAAGAGTCATAACAGTCTTACAAAATTGAGGATTTATGTGATTTCAAGGTTTATCATAGAAAATACAGCAATCAAGACAGTGTAATAGTGATGCAAAGACAGAAAATAGATCAAACAAAATGAAAACACGAGAAGTGATTTAACTTCTATAAAAATGTCACCCCCAAAAATTTTAAAAGACTTCTACAACAATGTTCATAGCAGCTTTATTCACAAAGGTTAAAAACCACATATAACACATCCATAAAAAGGGAAATGAATAAACAAATTTTAGAATAACAAAAGAACATTAATCAACAATGAAAAGAAATGAACTACTTACTGATACACTCAAGAAACATGGATAAACTGCAAAAACATACTGAACAAAAAAAGCCAGACACGAGAGTTACACATGATTCCATTTACATGAAGTTCTCAAGGAACAACACTAATCTATGACGGAAGGAAAAAAAAATCAGAACAATTGTTGTGGAGGGGACTGACCACGAAGAAAAACAAATAAACTTTCAGGATGACAGAAATATTCTGGATTTTGACAGGCCGAGGGTTATATAAGCTTATGCAGTTGTCAAAACTCTGAACTATAAACTTCGTATGTATGAACATTTCACTTTAAGTTTTTCCTCAATTTAGAAAAATATATGTATTTTCACTCAAAAATTCTTTGTCTACTATAGCCCAAGTATTGGGGAAAAACAGTTAAAAAGCAGGATCCAGAAGAAACCTTTGTACTCTTGCAGGCAAAGAAATGCAAAATGTTAGTTACAATAATGAAAAGCACACAGAAGAGAAAGCTTTTAAGCTGAGAAGTGAAAAATGGTAGATTGCCAAAGAATATTACTGGTATGCAAAATATGAACAGAAGTAACAAAAAATTAGAGTGGACCTAAGCAATTAAAATAATCTGATATGTTTAAAGTATGAATGGGAAAGAAGGGCTTACACTACTGTATAAGGGGCTGGATAAGATAAGAAACCTTATGATGAACACTCTTTCAGCCCATACAAAAGGGTACTGTTTTGGCAACAAGGAACCTATGAAAAAGTTTTAGTAGGGGGGGTGAGAAGTGTTAAGTCTCATTTTGGAAAGATCGCTACACAAACTATGTGGAATATAGTATGGACAAGGTTCCATACTATGGAAAGTCCTATAAAAAGGCTACTGCAATCTATAGACTATATCATCCACCAAAAGAACACACATTCTTCTCAAGCTCACATGGAATACTCACCAAGACACACGATATCAGGGCCAAAAAGCATACCTTAACAAATTTAAAAGAACTGAAATCATACAATACATGGTCTCAGATCACACTGGAATTAAACTAGAAATAACAACAGAAAAATAGCTAGAAAATCCCAAAATATTTGAAGATTAAACAACACTCTTTTAAACACGGACCAAGGAAGAAATCTCAGGAGGAATTAAAAGATATATTCAAGTAAAGGAAAATTAAAAACACAACTTATAGAAACTTATGGAATGCAGCAAAAGCAGTCCTTATAAGGAAATATACAGCACTGAATGCACATGTTGGAAAGAAGTTGGTCTATAATCAATCATCTGAACTTCCACTTTAGAAAACTAGAAAAGAAGAAGCAAATTAAATCGAAAATAATGGAAGAAAATAAATCATAAACATCAGAGAAGAAATCAATGAAACTAAAAACTGAAAATCCATAAAGAAAATTAAATGCTGGTTCTTTTAAGATATCTCTGAAGTACCATGAGCTAATCAATTATGCCACTGGAACTACTAAAGTATCAATAAAAAGGGTAAGCCTGTACTGGGGGAGAGGAAAATGGGGAATTGTTTTACAGTGTGTACAGAAATTCAATTTTGCAAGATGAACAGTACTAGAAATGTGTTATACAGTAATGTGAATATAGTTAACACTACCGATCTGTACACTTAAAAATGAGGATAGGGAGGGAGGTAGCAGAAAGCCTCTAGTTAGGCTAACAGAAAAAGGAAGAAGACATGAATCACTAATACCAGAAATGAAGAATGGGGACATCACTAGAGACCCCATAGAGGCTAAAAGATAATAAAGGAACACTAAAACAACTCTATGACCACACTTGATCACCTAGATGAAATGGACTAATTCCTGGGAAGACAAACTCTGCCAAAACCCAAAGACATACACAGACTAAAAGTGAAGGGATGGAAAAAGGTATTTCATGCAACTAATAGGGAGAAAAAAGCAGGAGTTGCAGTACTGGTATCAGACAAAATAGACTTCAAAACAAAGAAAGTCACAAGAGACAAAGAAGAACATTACATAATGATAAAGGGGTCAATCCAACAATAGAATATAACCATCATAAATATCTTTGCACACAACACGGGAGCACTTACATATGTGAAACAAATACTAACAATTAAAAGGGAAAATAGAATGCAATGTATTCATTCTAGGAGACTTCAACACTCCACTCACTCCGAAGGACAGATCAATCAGACAGAAAATAAGTAAGGAGACAGAGGCACTGAACAACACAGCAGAACAGATGGACCTAACAGACATCTACAGAACTCTACACCCAAAAGCAGCAGAATACACATTCTTCTCAAGTGCACATGGAACATTTTCAAGAATATAACTATGCCACAAAAAGAGCCTTGGTAAATTCAAAGAGACTGAAATTATACCAACAAGCTTCTCAGACCACAAAGGTATGAAACTAGAAAAAAATTACACAAAGAAAATGGAAAATCCTACAAACACATGGAGGCTTCACAACATGCTCCTAAATGACCAATAAATCAATGACCAAATAAAAACAGAGATCAAGCAATATATGGAGACAAATGACAACAATAATTCAACACCACAAAATCTGTGGGACGCAGCGAAGGCCTTGCTAAGAAGAAAATATACTGCAATACAAGCCTACGTCAGGAAATAACAACAATCCCATATGAACAGTCTAAACTCACAACTAACAAGACTAGAAAAAGAAGAACAAATGAGGCCCAAAGTCAGTAGGAGGAGGGACATAATAAAGATAGAGCAGAAATAAATAAAATCAAGAAGAATAAAATAATAGAAAGAATCAATGAAAGCAAGAGCTGGTTTTGGAGAAAAAAAAAATCCCTAGCCAGACTTATCAAGAAAAAAAGAGAGTCGACACACACGAACAGAATCAAAAACGAGAAAGGAAAAATCACTACGGACACCACAGAAATACAAAGAATTATTAGAGAATACTACAAAAAATTATATGCTAACAAACTGCATAACCTAGAATAAATGGACAATTTTTAGAAAAATACAACCTTCTAAGGCTGACCAAGAAAGAAACAGAAGATCTAAACAGACCAATTACCAGCAACGAAACTGAACTGGTAATCAAAAAACTACCTAAGAACAAAACCCTTGGACCAGATGGCTTCACCACTGAATTTTATCAAACATTTAGTGAAGACCTAATATGCATTCTCCTTAAAATTTTCCAAAAAGTAGAAGAGGATGGAACACTTCCAAACTCATTCTATGAAGCCAGCATCACCCTAATACCAAAACCAGGCAAAGACACCACAAAAAAAGAAAATTACAGACCAATATCCCTGATGAACATAGATGCAAAAATATTCAATATAATATTAGCAAACTGAATTCAAAAATACATCAAAAAGATCATCCATCATGATCAAGTAGGATTTATTCCAGGGATGCAAGGATGGTACAATATAAGAAAATCCATGAACATCATCCACCACATCAACAAAAAAAAGAACAAAAACCACATGATCATCTCCATAGATGCCATAAAAGGATTTGACAAAATCCAACATCCATTCATGATAAAAACTCTCAACAAAATGGGTATAGAGGACAAGTACCTCAACATAATAAAGGCCATATATAACAAACCCACAGCCAATATCATACTTAACAGTGAGAAGCTGAAAAGCCTTTTCTTTAAGATTGGGAACAAGACAAGGATGCCCTCTCTCTCCACTATTATTCAACATAGTTCTGGAGGTACTCACCACAGCAATTAGACAACACAAAGAAATAAAGGGCATCCTAATTGGTAAAGAAGAAGTTAAACTGTCACTGCTTGCAGATGACATGATATTGTACATAAAAAACCCTAAAGAATCCACTCCAAAACTACTAGATCTAATATCTGAATTCAGCAAAGTTGCCAGATACAAAATTAATACACAGAAATCTGTTGCATTCCTATACACTAACGATGAACTAGCATTAAGAGAAATCAGGAAAACAATTCCATTCACAACTGCATCAGAAAGAATAAAATACCTAGGAATAAACCTAACCAAGGAAGTGAAAGACGTACTATACTCTGAAAACTACAAGACACTCACAAGAGAAATTAAAGAAAATACCAATAAATGGAAACACATCTTATGTTCATGGATAGGAAGATTTAATATTCTTAAAATGGCCATCCTGCCTAAAGCAATCTACAGATACAATGCAATTCCTATCAAAATATCAACAGCATTCTTCAATGAACTACAGCAAATCATTCTGAAATACATATGGAACGACAAAAGACCCCAAATAGTCAAAGCAATCCTGACAAGGAAGAATAAAGGTGGGGGATTTCACTCCCAACTTCAAGCTCTACTACAAAGCCACAGTAATTAAGACAATTTGGTACTGGCACAAGAACAGAACCATAGACCAATGGGACAGACTAGAGAGCCCAGATATAAACCCAACCATATATGGTCAATTAATATATGATAAAGGAGCTATGGACATACGATGGGGAAATGACAGCCTCTTCAACAACTGGTGTTGGCAAAACTGGACAGCTACGTGCAAGAGAATAAGACTGGATTATTGTTTAACCCCATACACAAAAGTAAACTCAAAATGGATCAAAGACCTGAATGTAAGTCATGAATCCATAAAACTCTTAGAAGATAACATAGGCAAAAATCTTCTGAATATAAGCATGAGCAACTTCTTCCTGAACGCATCTCCTCGAGCAAGGTAAACAAAAGCAAAAATGAACACATGGGACTACATCAAATTAAAAAGTTCCTGTACAGCAAAGGACACCATCAGCAGAACAAAAAGGCATCATACAATATGGAAGAATATATTTGTAAATGACATATCTGACAAGGGGTTAACATCCAAAATATATAAAGAACTTACATGCCTCAACACCCAAAAAGCAAATAACCTAATTAAAAAATGGGCAGAGGATATGAAGAGACAGTTCTCCAAAGAAGAAATTCAGATGTCCAATAGACACATGAAAAGATGTTCCACATCACTAATCATCAGGGAAATGTAAATTAAAACCACAGTGAGATATCACCTCACACCAGTAAGGATGGCCACCATCCAAAAGACTAAGAACAACAAATGCCGGTGAGGATTCGAAGAAAGGGGAACCCTCCTACACTGCTGGTGGGAATGTAAGCTAGTTCAACCATTGCGGAAAGCAATATGGAGGTTCCTCAAAAAACTAAAAATAGAAATACCATTTGACCTGGGAATCCCACTTCTTGTAATTTACCCAAAGAATACAAGTTCTCAGATTCAAAAAGACATATGCACCCCTGTTTATCACAGCACTATTTACAATAGCCAAGATATGGAAGCAACCTAAGTGTCCATCAGTAGATGAATGGATAAAGAAGATATGGTACATATACACAATGGAATACTATTCAGCCATAAGAAGGAAACAAATCCTACCATTTGCAACAACATGGATGGAGCTGGAGGGTATTATGTTCAGTGAAATAAGCCAGGTGGAGAAAGACAAGTGCCAAATGATTTCCCTCATTTCTGGAGTATAATAACAAAGGAAAACTGAAGGAACAAAACAGCAGCAGACTCACGGACTCCAAGAAATGACTAGCAGTTATGAAAGGGGAGGGTTGTAGGAGGTTGGTTGGGGAGGGAGGGAGAAGGGAATTGAGGGGTATTATGTTTACTACACATGGTGTGAGGGGTCACGGGGAAGATAGTGTAGCACAGGGAAGGTAAACAGTGAATCTGTGGTGTCTTACTACACTGATGGACAGTGACTGCAATGAAGTATCAGTGGTGACTTGATAATATAGGTAAATGTAGTAACCACATTGTTGTGTCATGTGAAACCTTCATAAGAGTGTATATCAATAATACCTTAATAAAAAAAAAGTACCAGTCCTTACAGAGTCACTGGTGAATTTTACCAACTATTTAAGGAAGAAATTATGCCAATTATCTACAGTCTCTTTCAGAAGCAGAAGGAATACTCCAAACTCATCCTATAGGGCTACAATTACTCCAATACCAAAATCAAAGATATTACAAGAAAAGAAAACTAGACTAATGTTTGTCATGAACAAAGATGCAAAAATCCTCAGCAAAATATTAGCAAATTGAATCTGACAAAGTATAAAAATCATTATACATCACAACCAAGGGGAATTTATTCCAGATATGCAAGGCTGATTGACCATTCAAAAATCAAGTAACATAACTCCTCACATCAACAGGCAAAAAAAAAAAAAAGACTACTGAAAGGGGCTAGGTAAAAATTGGTGAGCACATGTATAGAACACAACTATACGTAGTTATCCATTCATTCACACCAGAGGCCAACATCTGGGACATAAAAGAAAATAAGACAAAATTCATGCTGTTGTACAGTCTACAATCTCTGAGAGTGCGACACGAAACAAGTAATCCCAAATCCCTACTGCAGGGACTCAACCGAGACTGGACAAAAGCAGCAAGATGATGATGATGAGCCACTAACAAGGTTAAAACAGGGAGAGGGTATGACTAAGGGGATTATTTTAAGCAGGATATATGTAGGTCCTGAAGCAAAAGAAGTACAGCACATTAGATGTACTGAAAGGAATTCAGATTTAATATCACAGAAAGAATAGAAAAGGATTAGATTATGGTTGTGGTTTCACTGGTGGTCAGGTAAAAATACAAGGAGGCAAAAATGTATGGGTACCTAGAAAAGAGTATCTTAGGTGATGAACCATGGATGTCTTGGGTAAACAAGAAAAATTAAAGTGCGGATATACTTTAAACATATAATGAAAAAAATGGAGAAGGCAGGAATTGCTTAAAGTTACAGAATTTGAAGAAAAAAACCTGAAGTTATGATTTTTTTCTACTTCTGCTCGAGATTTGATCCAAGAAGTTTAAGCAAAGTATCTTTAAAAATTAGGCACGTAAAACTTAATACACATTAATCTTGATTGAGAAATCAGTATCATGGAAAAGTTAAGTTCCTAAAATATAATACAAAAACTTAACTTTACCTTTTGAAATATGATTTCTGTCATTTTTTAGTATTATGTATTTAGGAACATTCACTTGAGCTAGTTAGCCCTTTAATCATTTTCTGAAATTCCTTCAATGACTTGCAGCATTACTTAATACAAAATTAATTATGTTTTTAGCTGTAAGTTTAATAGCTAATAAAGGAATTACTTACAGGGACATTAAGTGCATACTGCAGTCCTTGAGGAAGTCTTTCATGTGTTTCCATCTGCTCTTCATCATTTTTCACTGTCTCTTCATGGACCATGAGTTCATCATGTGATATCATATCCTGTTGTCTCATTTCACTTTCCTGTAACACTTCATCTGCAGCAAGGATCTCCTGATGAGGCATACTCCGATCTTGAAGTACCGACTCCTGCAGTTCCCCAGACACGGCAGACTGGCCAGACACTCCACCCATTACAACCATTGCCCTGGAAGACTGCATTTCGTCTATGCCGCCACATTTAAGAAATAATCCTTCCAGTTTGTCGTCAATGTTCATGCTTAAGTATAACTGCCTAGAAAGACCAAGTTTGGCAACAAAGCATAATAAATTAGTTTTATATGTCTACTTGATATTTCTTTAAATTTCAAATTATGAAAGGTACACACTTTAATAGAAAAAAGTTATTCATAATTCAGTATTATTACCTCCAATTTTAAAATTACTAAGTTTCCAAAGGCTGGTAGAATGAAACACAAATTTTCACTTTTGACATAAAGGCATAAAATCCTAATATATTTCATTATGAAAAAAAGTCTGACATAAAGCAAGCTGTGGGAAAGTATTTGTAACAGTTAATGGATTCATATCCTTTAATATATTAAAATGTCTTAAAAACAAAAACTAAAAGGAGATGCATTCATTAAGAAATGAACTGACAGAACACTATCAGACAAACCATAAAGAAAACTTAGAAATGGTCATGAAATATATATCTTTTAGTAGTAATCGAAGAAATGAACATTAAAAGAGAGATACCATATTTCATCTACCAAACTCGTAAATGAGTCTTAAAAAATATATCCAATGGTGAGGTGGTTTAAAAAAAAAGCCATACCATCTCCTGACAATGGGAATATAAATTAGTTCAACTATTTTCAAAAGGCAATTTGGGATTACGTACGGAAAAAAAAAATGTACATAAGTTCTTTGAATCAGTCAGTATACCTTTAGGAACCTATCCTGATAAAATCAGAAATGCATATAAAGATATGAAGAACCAGTAGTGTTTACAATAGTGAAAACTGGAAATAACCTATATACTCAACAAAAGAAAAGTAAGAAATTCATATATGTTTTAAAACTATAGTGATGAACACACAAGTTGGTAAGTTTACTAAAAATCACTGGATCGTACACTTAAAAGGATGAGTTTTATTGTATGTAAATTATCTCAGTAAAGTTTTTCTTAAAACTAAAATCTAAATAACGGATACTCTTGGATGGGGGGTGCTGCTGATATGAGGCAGGAAATAGGAGGATGTCTAGGAGCTAGCAATGCTTGCTTTTTCTTGAGTCAAATGCTGGTTGCACAGGTATGCTCACTTTGTAAAATTTCAACCCGTACATCTCTGATATGTACCCATATGTGTCAGTTATTATACTTGAATAAGAAGTTAAAGTCTGTTGAAACTCAAAAAACATCTATCCCCCCCAAAAAAGTATTCTTGAAAAGTATTTGAAAATTTGGGGAAATATCCCAATATAATCAAAGTAAGTGTGTGTGTGTGTGTGTGTGTGTCTGTGTGTGTGTCTGTGTGTGTGTCTGTGTGTGTGTGTCTGTGTGTGTATGGGTTTATCTAAAATGCTAACAATATTAATATTACTACTGGGTAATGAAATTACTGGGGGTTTTTACATTTCTCAAAATTAAATTTAAAAAGTAGTATTTTTATTAATACTACATTCTTAAGTAGTTGCACATGATTAAATACATTTAATACATCATAAAAACTAAACACTATTAAATAATTACTTTACCTTGTTTTCTCTATTACAGAAACAACAGGCAATATTAAATCTGCCCTTCTAACTTCGGTTGCTGTAAATTCATATTCCATTGCTTTTATCTAGGAACTAACATAATCATGAAATCCAAAGATACTTCATCTCAAAGAAAGTCAAAGCACTAATACAAAGTTTGTTTTTTAAAACCAGGTTTTATTATCAGGCAGTGTAAAATAAGCATGCATAACCTGCCCAATGTGAAAGGCCCCCAAACAGGGGTTAATTAATGAATGTGTTATAACTATGTTTCAGTTTAGTAACCTCTTTCCCAAATCAGTTAGGTAGGCAGGTAATGGTTACTGCCTGATTAAAAGAAATAATCAGTTAAATTCAAATATACTACCGACATCTATATACTCATTCATTTGCTACAGATATTATCTAGGGAGAAATATTTACTTAAATGAACAGCTCAAAAAAAAAAAACATATAAAGAGCAAAGAAAACAAAATAAAAATAACATTCATACTTGCTACTCTTCACTTTCCTGATACCAGGTATTATCAGTCTAGAATACATGTAGGACATAGGACCAAGAATTTTATCTCACTTCTCAAAATCTCTAACTGGCAAACCTTGAAACCTCAGGAACGATTTAAAAAATATCACCAAATAACTTCTCTTCAAATAATCTATCACATTTCTTGAGAGAATAAACTTATGCTCCAACTAAGTGAAATTCAAGTCATTTAAAAAACTTTTTTTGGTATCATTAATATACAATTTAATGAGCAACATTATGGTTACTAGACTCATCCCATAATCAAGTCCCCACCACATACCCCATTACAGTCACTGTCCACCAGCATAGTGAGATGCTATAGAGTCACTACTTGTCTTCTCTATGTAATACTGCCATCCCCATGCCCATCCCCTGCTACATTATGTGTGCTAACCATAACACCCCCTTTTCCCCTTAACCCTCCCTTCCTGCCCATCCTCCCCAGTCCCTTTCCCTTTGGTAACTGTTAGTCCGTTCTTGGGTTCTGTGAGTCTGCTGCTGTTTTGTTCCTTCAGTTTTTTCTTTGTTCTTAATACTCCACAGACGAGGGAAATCATTTGATACCTCTCTTTCCATGCCTGGCTTATTTCACTGAGCATAATACCCTCTAGCTCCATCCATGTTGTTGCAAACGGTACAATTTGTTTTCTTCTTTGGCTTAGTAATACTCCACTGTGTATATGTACCACCTCTTCTTTATCCATTCATCTACTGATGGACACTTAGGTTGCTTCCATTTCTTGGCTATTGTAAATAGTGCTGTGATAAACATACAGGTGCATAGGTCTTTTTCAAACTGGGCTCCAGCATTCTTAGGGTAAATTCCTAGGAGTGGAATTCCTGGGTCAAATGGTATTTCTATTTTGAGTTTTTTGAGGAACCTCCATACTGCTTTCCACAATGGTTGAACTACTTTACATTCCCACCAGCAGTGTAGGAGGGTTCCCCTTTCTCCACATTCTCACCAACATTTGTTGTTGTCTTTTGGATGTTGGCCATCCTAACTGATGTGAGGTGATATCTCAATGTGGTTTTAGTTTGCATTTCTCTGATGATTAGCAATGTGGAGCATCTTTTCATGTGCCTGTTGGCCATCTGAATTTCTTTGGAGAAGTGTCTGTTCAGCTCCTCTGTCCATGTTTTAATTGGCTTATTTGCTTTTTGTTTGTTGAGGTACATGAGCTCTTTATATAATTTGGATGTCAACCCCTTTTCAGATATGTCATTTATGAATATATTCTCCCACACTGTATGGTGCCATTTTGTTCTACTGATGGTGTCCTTTGCTGTACAGAAGCTTTTTAGTTTGCTATAGTTCCACATGTTCATTTTTGCTTTTGTTTCCCTTGCCTGGGGAGATATGTTCATGAAGAAGTTGCTCTTGTTTATGTCCAAGAGAGTTTTGCCTATGATTTATTCTAAGAGTTTTATGGTTTCACGACTTACATTCAGGTCTTTGATCCATTTTGAGTTTACTTTTATGTATGGAGTTAGGCAGTAATCCAGTTTCATTCTCTTAATTGTAGCTGTCCAGTTTTGCCAACACCAGCTGTTGAAGAGGCTCTCATTTCCCCATTGTATATCCATGGTTCCTTTATCATATATTAATTGACCATATATGCTTGGATTAATATCTGGACTCTCTATTCTGTTCCACTGGTCTATGGGTCTGTTCTTGTGCCAGTACCAAATTGTCTTGATTACTGTGGCTTTGTAGTAGAGCTGGAAGTTAGAAAGCGAGATCCCCTCTGCTTTATTCTTCCTTCTCAGGATTGCTTTGGCTATTTGGGGGTCTTTTGTGGTTCCGTATGAATTTTAGAACTACTTCTTCCAGTTTGTTGAAGAATGCCGTTGGTATTTTGATAGGGATTGTATTGAATCTGTAGATTGCTTTAGGCAGGATGGTCATTTGGACAATATTAATTCTTCCTAGCCAAGAGCATGGGATGAGTTTCCATTTGTTAGTGTCCTCTTTAATTTCTCTTAAGAGTGTCTTGTAGTTTTCAGGGTATAGGTCTTTCCCTTGATTAAGTTCATTCCTAGGTATTTTATTCTTTTTGATGCAATTGTGATTGGAATTGTTTTCCTGATTTTTCTTTCTGCTAGTTCATTGTTAGTGTATAGGAATGCAACGGATATCTGTGTATTAATTTTGTATCTGGCAACTTTGCTGAATTCAGATATTAGATCTAGTAGTTTTGGAGTGGATTCTTTAGGGGTTTTTATGTACAATACCATGTCATCTGCAAACAGTGACAGTTTGGCCTCTTCCTTACTAATCCGGATGCTTTTAATTTCTTTGTGTTGTCTGATTGCTGTGGCCTGGACCTCCAGTACTGTGCTGAATAAAAGTAGGGAGAGTGGGCATCCTGGTCTTGTTCCCAATCTTAGGGGTAAAGCTTTTGGCTTCTCACTGTTAAGTATGATGCTGGCTGTGGGTTTGTCATATATGGCTTTCATTATGTTGAGGTTCTTGCCCTCTATACCCATTTTGTTGAGAGTTTTTATCATGTATGGATGTCGAATTTTGTCGAATGCTTTTTCAGCATCTATGGAGATGATCATGTAGTTTTTGTTGATGTGGTGGATAACGTTGATGGATTTTTGAATATTGTACCATCATTGCATCCCTGAGATGAATTCTGCTTGATCATGGTGCATGAGTCTCTGGATGTATTTTTGAAGTCGGTTTGCTAATATTTTGTTGAGTATTTTTGCATCTATGTTCATCAGGAATATTTTCTGTAGTTTTCTTTTTTTGTGGTATCTTTGCGTGGTTTTGGTATTAGAGTGATGCTGGCTTCATAGAATGAATTTGAAAGTATTCCCTCCTCTTCTATTTTTTGGAAAACTTTAAGGAGAATGGGTATTATGTCTACTGTAAATGTCTCTTCAGTGGTGAATCCATCTGGTCCGAGAATTTTGTTCTTGGGTAGTTTTTGATTACTGATTCAATTTCATTGCTGGTAATTGGTCTGTTGAGATTCTCTGTTTCTTCCTTGGTCAGTCTTGGAAGGTTGTATTTTTCTAGGGAGTTGTCCATTTCTTCTAGGTTATCCAGTTTGTTAGCATATAGATTTCCATAGTATTCTCTAATAATTCTTTGCATTTCTGTGGTGTCCGTCTTGAATTTTCCTTTCTCATTTCTGATTCTGTTTATGTGTGTAGATTCTCTTTTTCTCTTAGTAAGTATGGCTACGGGTTTATCTATTTTGTTTATTTTCTCAAAGAACCAGCTCTTGGTTTCATTAATTTTTTCCATTGTTTTATTCTTCTCTATTTATTTCTTCTCTGATCTTTATTATGTCCCTCCTTCTGCTGACTTTGGGCATCATCTGTTCTTCTTTTTCCAGTTTCAATAATTATGACTTTAAACTACTCATTTGGGATTGTTCTTCCTTCTTTAAATAGGCCTGGATTGCTATATACTTTCCTCCTAGAACTGCCTTCATTGTGTCCGACAGAAGTTGGGCGTTGTGCTGTTGTTGTCATTTGTCTCCATATATTGCTTGATCTGTTTTAATTTGGTCATTGATCCATTGATTATTTAGGAGCATGTTGTTAAGCCTCCATGTGTTTGTAAGCCTTTTTGGTTTCTTTGTACAATTTATTTCTGAGAAGTTGGCTGGTACAATTTCAATCTTTGTGAATTTACTGAGGCTCTTTTTGTGGCCTAGTATGTGGTCTATTCCTGAAAATGTTCCATGTGCATTTGAGAAGAATGTGTGTCCTGCTGCTTTTGGGTGTTGAGTTCTGTAGATGTCTGTTAGGTCTACCTGTTCTAATGTGTTGTTCAGTGCCTCTGTGTCCTTACTTATTTTCTGTCTGGTTGATCTGTCCTTTGGAGTGAGTGGTGTGCTGAAGTCACCTAAAGTGAATGCATTGCTTTCTACTTCCTCCTTTAATTCTGTCACTATTTGTTTCACATATGTAGGTGCTCCTATGTTTGGTACATATATATTCATAATAGTTATATCCTCTTGTTGGACTGACCCCTTTATCATTATGTAATGTCCTTCCTTGTCTTTTGTTACTCTCTTTGTTTTGAAGTCTGTTTTGTCTGATACAAGTACTGCAACACCTACTTTTTTCTCCCTATTATTTGCATGAGATATCTTTTTCCATCCCTTCACGTTTAGTCTGTGTATGTCTTTGGGTTTGAGGTGAGTCTCTTGTAGGCAGCATATAGATGGGCTTGCTTTTTTAGCCATTCTATTACTCCGTGGCTCTTGTTTGGTGCATTCAGTCCACTCACATTTAGGGTGATTATCGAAAGATATGTACTTATTGCCATTGCAGGCTTTGGATTCATGGTTATCAAAGGTTCAAGGGTAGCTTCTTTACTATCTTACCGTCTAACTTAACTCACTTATGCTATTATAAACAGTCTGATGAGTCTTTATTTCTCTCACTTCTTTTTCTTCCTCCTCCACTCTTTATATGTTAGGTGTTTTATTCTGTACTCTTTTGTGTTTCCCTTGAGTGATTTTGTGCATAGCTGATTTTATTTTACATTTAGTTAGTATTTGGCTGCCCTACTTTCTCTGCTATGGTTTTATTTTCTCTGGTGATATCTATTTAGCCTTAGGAGCACTTCCATCTAGAGCAGTTCCTTAAAATACACTGTAGAGATGGTTTGTGGGAGGTAAATTCCCTCAACTTTTGCTTCTCTGGGAATTGTTTAATCCACCCTTCAAATTTAAATTGTAATCTTGCTGAGTAGAGTATTCTTGGTTTGAGGCCCTTCTACTTCATTGCATTGAATCTATCATGCCATTCCCTTCTGGCCTGTAAGGTTTCTGCTGAGAAATCTGACGATAGCCTGATGGGCTTTCCTTTGTAGGTGGTGATCTTTTTTCTCTCTCTGGTTGCTTTTAGTAGTCTGTCCTTGTCTTTGATCTTTGCCATTTTAATTATTATATATCTTGGTGTTGTCCTCCTCGGGTCCCTTGTGTTGGGAGATCTGTGGACTTCCATGGATTGAGAAACTATTTCCTTCCCCAACAATTATTTCTTCAAAGACACTTTGTATCCCCTTTTCTCTCTCTTCTTCTTCTGGTACCCCTATAGTGCAAATATTGTTTCGTTTGGATTGGTGACACAGTCTTTTACTTGCTAAGATTTGTTTATTCTGGCCATTTATTTGAAAATCTTTACCAAATCATTCATATTCTATTTACTATTTTTCGTGATGATTTTGGAAAGCCCCAAACTTAAAAGGAACATATACACACAATGTCATCCCTCACTGTGATCATGTGAGATCATGTGAATATGTGAGATATATAAGTTGTAAGAGAAATACCCACAACAGAACTTAGTTTTTTAAAAAAAAGCAGTCAATGTTGAGGCTGATTTGTTACCCCACTGCAAGGTATATGTGCATCCCATCAATTTTTTTTAATTTAGCATATCCTAATACCATTTTAAACTATGCCCCTATAATTTTGCATTAATAAATAAGATATATATTAAAACAAACATGAAAATACATGCATTTTTTTTTTAACTAACCTCACCCCTAATATCAGGCTAAAGCAGTAAGTATTGAGGAAGTAATGTACTTTGGGGATAGAGATTATTCTGGGGAAAAGGCAGGTTTACATGAAGTGCCAGAGTGAGGGACCTGGAAAAGGAAAACAGCATACCTCAATACTGAGGCAGTAAATGGAAAGGGAAGAGGAAATACTGTAAATGGAAGGCAAACTTTATCTCTTCAAAAATTTCCTGGAAAACAGGCCATATACACAGCAGAAGGAATCTCTGTCTTCCTCTTTTACATATGGTTTCTTACTCTTGTGACTCCAAATGCTTGTGACTCCTGTGACCCATGCATTTAGTGTTACTAGCTAGCCTAGACAACTCTTGAGACTATTTCCCTGAAATATCAGGAAATACAAATACATCAACATAGATTTCAGTATCAGTGAACACAGTTCTGACAAGGTTTTGAAGTGAGCCTTGGAAATAACAATCAAAATGAAGATAGCATGTACCCTTCACCCAGCCACCTCACAGCTAGGGATATACACAATCTTATGGGCTTATTCACAAAAATTAGCCAAAGATACATGTAAAAAGATGTTTGGTGCAACTCTTAAATAGGAAGAGACTGGGAACAATCTAAGCATCCACTGACAGAAGACTTGTTAAATTAGCTATGATTCAACCATACAACGGAATACAGAGAAGCCATTAAAAGGAATAAGGTAGCTATACATGCTGGATGAAAAGTTCTCCATGATACATTAATGAAAAAAATCAAGAAGTAAATACATAGACAAAGTGAGCCATGCTTGCATCACACACCTCAACTACTATCTGGGCAGAGCAAGCTTGACAGGAAATGACACAAGGCTCCTACACAAAAAAATTACTTTCACCAAGCTATGGTAAAAGGGAAAAGCACAAGGCTACATGTAAGAAAAATGATAAAATAAGGCAGTACATTTTTACTGAAGCTCTCTCATGTGCACTTATCATCTTCAGATTTCCCACTTGTAACTCCTACATGGTGTCAGTCAAAGCTCTTGTTGCTTCTCTGCACAAACACTCAACTATATAACAAAAGGTCCCATGCACAAAAATTCACAAGGGCTACTTCCCTTATCTCATTTCAATATTTTCAGGGAAGATCAGCCAAAGAAAGTAAATTTGATGTAATCAATCCATGTTAAGATGAGAATAAATGTTTCTTCCCACTAAACCTTCAAAAAACCAGCTGCTTTTTTAACCCAAATGTCTACACAATCAATGGAAATTCAGGTGTTAGGGATATTACACAGGAGAGAGGAAGAATGAAACTGTGCTTCCTTTAAATCATGCCACTTACATGAAGTACTGCTCTGGAATGAAAAAGACATAAAGAATGTCCCAGGATCCTCTGTCCAACTGGGGAAAAAAGGACTCACTGGAATAATAACCCCTAAGCCACCTGGTGCTCCTGGTGGCGACCCATCATCCTGTAGGGGAGGGGCCTTGGGCAGCTGACAAAGGATATAAAATGGCAGAACTATTAAGAACGAAGACTGGATGGACAATGATGTCCTAAGGCTAATTCAGCTTAAGATGGAACGGCACTCCTCAAGTTTCAAGTTACCCAGAACAAAGATTGCAAAAAACTAGAACAGAGCAGGAGAGAGGGAGAAAGGAAAGGGCCTACCTTGGGCCAATTTCTCCTAAATCTCCCTTTAGTAGATGACTTCAAACTCTGCATTCTTTTCCCCCTTTCAAGTTTTATTCTTCCCTCATCTCCAGCCCTCTACCAGAGAAGCTGG
Organism: Smutsia gigantea; assembly: GCA_032199065.1. Lineage (NCBI taxonomy): Eukaryota > Metazoa > Chordata > Mammalia > Pholidota > Manidae > Smutsia > Smutsia gigantea. The sequence goes on from JAVSCE010017541.1 coordinate 43,659, forward strand.
AAGGTACAGCTACAGGGGTATTTAGACACCACAATATAGCTTCCTGCTCCATTCAATTCCCTCTCTCCTGCAGACACCATCTTTTCCTATTGAAAAATGTTTGGTTGAGCTATGTAAAATTAATCTAAATTGTACCTCATTAGGTATCCCTAGTCATTTAAACTTAATGGCAATGCTGTACTTAAAGACAACATAAATTATCCACCGTGATTTTCTCCTGTCTTCCAGAAGAGAAAGCTGCCTCTTCCTGCCACCTAATTTAATGCTCCTAATCAACTGTGTGCAAAGCAATTAGAAACTAAGCTTTATAAATTTGTAAGCTGAAGTAGAGTAAATAAGCTTTGAGTCAGGGCTTTAACAAAGAATTAAACACATGAGCTTTTAATACAAGCATTTGCAACAATTATTTCCTAAGCTGAGGGACTGTCTAGCTTTGTTTTCGAAGGACAAAATTAACAGAAGCTTAGCATATGGACAAGTTGAGCATTACTACTCATTTTTAACCAACTATACAAGGCACTTAAATGCTTACTAACTTTTTCATGGGAGTTCTATGCAATTAATAAAGAAAATATCTTTCCAAATTTATTAATAGGTTTGGGAGACTATCATACAAAGTTCAAATAATCATATAAACCTGGAAAGGAAGGACAATTATAGTGCGCTGAGGATCTACTAGATATAAGACACTGTGCGTGGCACATTTGCAGTTGTTACTTCACTTAATATTTATAGTAACACTCAACAGAAACAGTAGATCCTCACTTCACATGAAGAAATGCGGGTTTTACCCAAGGTCACACAACTATGAAGTAAACTGCGAGTTCAAACAGGCTTACCTAGTTTAGATACTTTTGACCATATCACACTATACAGACACGGTAGGAACACTGAAGTCATTCTCTTCTCACCCACCTTCTCTAAGGCCACCATGTCACCACTACTTGATTTGGTAAAGCAAACCAACTCTCCTTAGATGGCTACTCCCATCTCATGGCTACCACGGGAGAACTTTGTGACACAGATCCTTTTTTCTCCTCTGAAGGAATGGACACTTTCTACATTGAAAGGACCCAGTGCCTGCCCCTTCAGAATGTATATGAAGATTCATCTACTACTTCATCACCTTTGATTAAATCCGCATTCAAGCATGAAACAAATATTTCTAACTTAAAGACACTACTTTTCTATTTTATTTATTGAGTTTGGATGTCATTATTTTCCATAAACTTTTATTGAACAAATCAGAACTTCAACTATATGAATAAGAACAAATTAGTGAGCAAGCTTAAGAACCTGAAAACACTCTTTTCTACAAAAATAGTAACTCTCAAATCAAACATTCTCCCAAATCAACAATACGTGCCTTGTACCAAAACCCATTCAACCTATAAAAAATTTCACTTGTAGGCAGAAGAGAAGTACTCATATGAATCTATTTGAAACATACAAAAAAAGAAAAGCTAGATTTCATAAATTTACTTCTGATCCAAAGCATTTTCAGCAAACTCTTTCTTGTCTGGAGGAGCCAATTATATTAATTTGGATATTAACATTTCTAACCTATATAGAAGTCAGTTAAGAAATTACACCTTAAAAATATCAGCCTTGGGCATACAAACAGCAATGAGCCTCAAGATCAATTGGTTAGACAAATCAAGACACAAAGAAACCCATGATCAATACTAATTAACAATTTGCTATTTGTCATTCTTAGGCACTTTCTTATTCTTTCTCATCCTTCAAAAGCATGTTTTTTATCCACACAAAAACTGCCACACCATTTAAAAACAAAATCTGCTTCTTGTCTAGGCATAAGTCTACATGCAGAAGCCATGTCAGATATATCTTTGTAAAACTACAATTTTTCATCTATAAAGCACATCTTATGACCCTTGATGACTCTTATATTGCTACCAGTTCAAAACATTCTAATGGGAGCATCACTTATAATAATGGCAAATAGATAAAACAGCCTTTCTGAGTAGGTCTAGCAACAATAAAAGATGTCTAATAAGAGAAATTACAGGCTAAGATCAATTATTTTATATACAGTATGACAACTGAAGAAAAACATGTGATCATGTTCTAACCACAGAAAAATAATTTATAAATATTTAAGCCAAAGTCAACAGGCATATCTATATACCCAAAACCCCCCTCAAATAAAACAGAATCTAAGCATTTCCTGCACTCCAAATATCTATGACCAGTCTTCCAAAAACAATGTGACAACAAGAAAACTGACATTAACTTATGGCAACTCAAAGTGTTTGTTAAGAAGCAGCTATAATTTACCATAAGGAGAGGGAGAGAGAACAGGTTAAAAAAAAAAGGTCCAAGCAAAACAGAATCCTAAATTTTGCTGAATCTAGTTGTTTCATCCATTACATTTTATGCCAATACCAACAATTCAAACATTATTAAAACTACTTATTAGGAAACTATGAATTTTCTAGTTTTGTATAATAAAGGAAATATCAAAAACACTTTTTAAACTTCCCTGCACATTATGAACAAATATTAAACTTCTAAGTTGTTTTTAATATGTATTACACAATAACCAAGACTCACCCCAGAACAGAAAAATGTTAACTATTTAAGTCAACAATCTTTTATTTTTTAACCATGAGATAAATGCTCTCACTTTAAGAATACAAACCCTATTTGTGAAGTATAATGTAACTCTAGAAACATTTATCACCTTCAATGCTAAAACACCTATGTGTTATAACCATTTAGTAATAAATTTAAATCAACAGGCCTAATTAAGTACTGTATTAAGTATGCAAATTTGTCAAAACTAATTTTCTCAAGTCTCTTAAAAAGGTACCAAGGTTAATATATGTTGACATAAATTATGGAAAACTGACAACTAGTTTCCAACCCTTTAATACATTCTATAATAGGAATATATGATAATACTTGATACTTTTTCAAAATACAGTACTACAGTAAGATAAGAACCACAAAATCTAATGTACAGTGACATACTTTTCATCTAAAAAGAACTAAAGTATATAATGTATTTGGGAATAAGTTTTTCTGATCATAACTAAACATTTACAATAATAGACTTTTTAGAATTTGAAAGATCTAGTTACAGATCATTTATCTTTATGCATGGCTAACAAGATCCTTCCACCCAAGGGCCCCACACTTGCCTTGAGTATAAAATGTCAGGAAAATCATTTCACCCTAATGGCAGTGAAGTAAAATGAGGAATTAAGTCAATTTTAACTGTTAATACCTTACTCCATTTTATGGTTTTAAGACTAGCAGCGTTTAGTCAAAGAACCATGATAACTAGTCACAAAATTAGAAATGTCTCTAATTCAAATTAGCACAATTTTCAAAGTACTGTCCCAGACCAAAAGTTATTGTCTTAGACAATAAAAATTATATTTTAATGTCAGTCCATACTAGAAAAATGGAATGTAAATCTGACATGAACACTAATGTAACAGACAGCAAGCTGCCTGCCCCCCCAAGATCTAGTCTCTCCTTCTTGCCTAATAATAAAATACTGAGACATGGCTATCTAGATAAGACTATTTCCGAGCCTCCCTTGCAGCTGGTTGTGGCCATGTGACAAAGTTACAGCCACTGGGATATGAGTAGAAATTATAAACATAATTCCCCTTAAAGGTAAATGGTCTTACCTTTTCCTTCTTCCTATTGGCAGACATGACGGTAACCATCTTGGACCACAAAATGGAAACCACGTATTAAATATAGTAGAGCAAGACAAAGAAGCCTAGGTGTTTCTGAGCCTCTATACAATCTTGAGATCGTTCACATGAACTCTTCAAATATATATGTATTTCTTTTTTTTAAGCTTCTGTCAACAGTAGCCACATCTATAGCTTAACATAAATAGATTACTGAATTATCTACATGACTGCTTCCTTATATTAGCATTCACAAATATATGTACAAATGGACAGCATATGGTATGTTTTTTCACATTTTAAAAATGATATGCCAATGGGGTATCGGGGGGGGGACTCGATAATAAGGGTGAATGTAGTAACCACACTGTTTTTCTTGTGAAACCTTCATAAGAGTGTATATTAATGATACCTTAATAAAAAACAAACAAAAAAAGTGATATGCCAAACACCACTTAATTTGATCAATAGATCTATTTTTCCTGTGTAATAAAATAATGTTTCCCTGAGAATTCTGAAAGATTTAATGTGAGTATGTATGTGTTGAGAGAGTTGGGTAAAAAATACCCTACTGAGAAAAAAGGATTAAAGAAGAAAATACCTTCCCACTTAAATTTCACTTAAGATTATATAATAAGCTACATGTTTTCTGGGCCTAACTTAAAATTTTAAATGTTATTCACTGATCTTCTCTTAGCACTGTTTTCTCAAGAAAAAAATTAAATCCGAAAGTTTCTACCAAACATAAGCACCAAACCATAAAGAACCTATTATATGAATGCAAATGAAAATCTAACACCCAAAACGCGGTTTCATATTTGAAAAAAATGTACTTATTCTTGGTTATGAAAACAAGCACTAAAGTTACCTGAGACTAAGGTAAAAATGAAGACTTCAAGGAAGGGAATGCTGTACAGTCGAAAAAGAAATCATGGTTGAGTTTCTAGCTTTCACAGGCTTCGGACACCCTCAAACCACCTTAATCACATATGCTATCCAATTCCTAAAAAAAAAAAAACAACAAAGAACAACAATACACATTACTTATGGAGGGAAAAAAATACTGCACAAATACAACATAGAGGAGAAACTGGTACAAATATCAAAGTAATCGCTCTTTGTAAATTGTAAGCTATGCCTGAATGATGAGGGCAATGACTTGCTTTTAAGTCTGAAACTGGGAAAATATAATAATGGTATGTAGTAACAGTGAAACATCCTGGCTTTATAAAAAGTAATTTGCCTACACCTGGAGTCTTCAGTTTCATAGATACGGAATGCTGAAATTCAGAGGGTTATAAAACCTAAAAGGTTAGAAAAGAAAAAGCCAAGATTAAGAAATTACTTAATAACACTATTCATATCTGCTTTGTAAAGCCTATGAAGTGAACAAAGAAACAAATAGCAGGCCTTACAAATAACAAATAGAACTAGTTACATACAGAATGTATTCAGAATAGAAAGGATTACTGCTATAAAATCTTTATTAAATACCTAGGTATGGAAACATAATCAGCAATGTCATCTCTGGCAGGAGAAGCTGATAAAAAGATAGGAATAATCAGAGGGAGACTGTGTACTTCATTCAAAAGAGATAAAAACAAAGAACGTACATTATGCATAGGAAGAAAATCTCCTGATAGTATTTCTAAGCATAGTGGCATACTAAAGAGTTTACGGAATTTCCTACTACAGATTTCTTTAAAAGTATTAGTTTACTATCTATCAAGAATAGTTTACTCCACAGAAAGCTTGGAGACCAGATGATATGAATCATCCTATGATTTTTTTTTATCAGTTTTCACAACGGCACAAAGGCAAGAATAGACTTTCTCACCTAGAACAAAACAGTAATAACTCCAGCTTTGAATTTCAGAAATAGTAATACTAATTCATTTTTAAAACACTTCAACATTTCATCCATATTTTCTAAAAGGTTCCATTCCGATAGAACTATCATCACTCAGGACCCTCCAATTCAGAGTTTTCCTTTATCTTCATGCAAATCTATTTTTCCAGTTAACTTTATATCCAAAATGAAGTATATTTTCATTCAACAGGATTATATTATATATATAAAAACAATAGTGAAATGACAACCATAACAATAATCTGGGCAGGGTAGGGAGAGTCACAATCTGGAGTTGCTCCAATATCTGAAATAACCAGTTTTCAAAAACAAATGAAAAGATGTGCCTCAAAACAAGGAAATTCTGATGCACATTAATGTACAATAGCAGTCATTACAGTTTCTGAGTATCCCCAGATGTTGGTTTAAGCAAACAAACATTTAAAAACACCTATTACAGGTATGTTAAAAGAAGTAAAAGGCCATGTTTCAAATTTTTTTAATGATGAAAATAATCTAAACAAATAAACTGGTATAAGTATCAAAGTAATCTCTTTTTGTAAACAGTATTTGTAAATAGTAAAGAGTCTCAATAAAGACACAGAAATTATTTAAACAACGACATAGAAACACTGAAGTTAAATAACTAAAACTAAAACAAAAAATTTACCAGAAAGACTCAACAACAGATTCAAGATGACAGACGAAAATCAATGACCTTGAAGACACATCACTAAAAACTATCCAATCTGAGGAACAGAGAGAAAAAGTTGAAAAATATTGACCCAAGCTGCAGAAACCAACTTACCAACATTTCTGGAATCCCAGGAGAGGAGAGAAAGAACAGGGGGAAAATATTTTCTAATGAAATTTTCTTAAATAAAATACCAACCAAAACATTCCAAATTTTGTTTTTTTTTTAAAGAAATTCAAATCTCCAGGTATTTGAAATTCAATCTCAAGTAAGATAAACACAGAAAGATCCACACTTAGACACACTACAAACTGCTAAAAGCACACACAAAGAGAAAAATCTTGCACGCACAAAGAGAAAATACTCAGCATGTGCAGGAACCCATGATTAACAAATGACATTCAATCACAAATAACAAAGGCCAGAAGACAGTAGATCACATATTCAAAATGCTAAAAGAAAAAAGCTATCAACCAAGAAGGAACTAAAATTATTCTTCAAAAATGAAGGCATAATACACAAAAAGAGCTTCACACATTAAAAAATTGAAATTGTACCAACCAACTCTCAGATCACAAAGGTATAAAACTAGAAATAAATTGTACAAAGAAAAAAAAAAGGCTCAAAAACACATGGGGATTAACAACATGCTCCTAAATAATCAATGGATCAATGACCAAATTAAAACAGAGATCAAGCAATATACGGAGGCAAATGACAACAACAGCACAAAGCCCCAACTTCTGTGGGAAGCAGCGAAGGCAGTTCTAAGAGGAAAGTATATTGCAATCCAGGCCTACTTAAAGAAGGAAGAACAATCCTAAATGAATAGTCAAAAGTCACAATTATTGAAACTGGAAAAAGAAGAACAAATGACGCCCAAAGTCAGCAGAAGGAGGGACATAATAAAGATCAGAGAAGAAATAAATAAAATTGAGAAGAATAAAACAATAGAAAAAAATAAGTGAAACCAAGAGTTAGTTCTTTAAGAAAATAAACAAAATAAATAAACCCCTAGCCAGACTTATTAAGAGAAAAAGAGAATCTATACACATAAACAGAATCAGAAATGAGAAAGGAAAAATCACGACAGACCCTACAGAAATACAAAGAATTATTAGAGAATACTATGGAAATCTATATGCTAACAAGCTGGATAACCTAGAATAAATAGACAACTTCCTAGAAAAATACAACTTTCAAGACTGACAAAGAAACAGAAAATCTCAACAGACCAATCACCAGCAACAAAATTGAATCGGTAATCAAAAACCTACCCAAGAACAAAACTTCCGGGCCAGATGGATTCACTGCTGAATTTTATCAAACATTTAGTGAAGTCCTAATACCCATTCTCCTTAAAGTTTTCCAAAAAATAGAAGAGGAGGGAATACTTCCAAACTCATTCTATGAAGTCAGCATCACTCTAATACCAAAACCAGGCAAAGACCCAACAAAAAAAGAAAATTACAGACCAATATCCCTGATGAACACAGATGTGAAAATCTTCAACAAAATATTAGCAAACCGAATTCAAAAATACATCAAGAGGATCATACACCACGATCAAGTGGGATTCATCTCAGGGATGCAAGGATGGTACAATATTTGAAAATCCATCGACATCATCCACCACATCAACAAAAAGAAGGACAAAACCACATGATCATCTCCATAGATGCTGAAAAAGCATTTGACAAAATTGAACATCCATTCATGATAAAAACTCTCAACAAAATGTGTATAGAGGGCAAGTACCTCAACATAATAAAAGCCATACATAACAAACCCACAGCCAACATCATACTTAACAGTGAGAAACTGAAAGCTTTTCACCAAAGATCAGGAACAAGAACGGGATTCCCAAGAGGCACATGAAAAGATGCTCCACATCGCTAATCATCAGAGAAATGCAGATTAAAACCACAATGAGATATCACCTCACACCAGTGAGGATGGCCAACATCCAAAACACAAACAACAACAAATGTTGGCGAGGATGTGGAGAAACGGGAACCCTCCTACACTGCTGGTGGAAATTTAAATTAGTTCAACCATTGTGAAAAGCAGTGTGGAGGTTCCTCAAAAAACTCAAAATAGAAATACCATTTGACCCAGGAATTCTACTCCTAGGAATTTACCCTAAGAATGCAGCAGCCCAGTTTGAAAAAGACATGTGCACTCCTATGTTTATCACAGCAGTATTTACAATAGCCAAGAAATGGAAGCAACCTAAGTGTCCATCAGTAGATGAATGGATAAAGAAGATGTGATACATATACACAATGGAATATTATACAGCCATAAGAAGAAAACAAATCCTACCATTTGCAACAACATGGATGGAGCTAGAGGGTATTATGCTTAGTGAAATAAGCCAGGAGGAAAAAGATAAGTATCAAATGATTTCACTCATCTGTGGAGTATAAGCACAAGGAAAAAAACTGAAGGAACAAAACAGCAGCAGACTCACAGAACCCAAGAATAGAATAAAAGTTACCAAAGGGAAAGGGACTGGGGAGGATGGGTGGGAAGGGAGGGATAAGGGGGAAAAAGGGACATTACAATTAGCAGACATAATGTAGGGGGGTGGCACAGGGAGGGCTGAACAACACAGAGAAGACAAGTAGTGATTCCATCGCATCTTACTACGCTGATGGACAGTGTCTGTAATGGGGTATGTGGTGGGGACTTAATGATGGGGGGAGTCTAGTAACCATAACGTTGCTCATGTAATTGTAGATTAATGATACCAAAAAAAAGAAAAAAGAAGGCATAATAAAGATAGTCTCAGATAAACAAAGGCTGAGAGAATTTTTTGCTAGCAAACCTGCCCAACAAGAAATACTAAAAGAACTGCATCAAGCTAAAAGGAAAAGACAAAAGACTCAATAATACAGAAAAGGAAGACCAGAAATGGTAAATATGTGGTTAAACTAAAAGATTGTAGAATAAGTTTTCTCTTTTTTTCTCTTAACATCTTTGAAAGACATAAGAATGTATGAAACAATGATTGTAACATTGTATTGCTGTGTTTATAGCACATATAGATGTAATATATATGCAGGAGAGGAAGGGGAAAATGGAGCTATATCAGAGCAAAGTTTCTCTATTTTATAGATAGAGTTATTAAGCAAATTTTTTAAATGCATAATGTTAAGCCCTACAGCAACCATGAAAATATCTTGTTAGTTTTAAAAGAGTCAGATTAATTAATACGGCACACTACAAAATATTTAACGGAAAAAGAGACAGACAGTAAAGGAGGCAATGAGGAACAAAAAATATAAGACATATATATAAAACAAATGGAAATAGCCAATGTAAATCCTACCATGTCCATAATTAAATGTGAATGGTCTGAACAGCCCAATGGAAAGGCAGAGACCGTAGGATTGGACAAAAAATAAGATTCAACTATATGCTGTCAACAAGAGACGTGCTTTACATTCAAGACTGAAAGTTTAAAAAATGGGCAAAAAAGGATTTATTATGGAAACAGTAACCATATCAGACCTGGAGTAGTTATATAGGAGTATTAGCTAAAATAGACTTTAAGACAAATATTACTGGAGACAAAGACATTTCATAATGATAAAGTATTAATAAAGCAGGAAGATATTGTAACAATTATAAATGTATAAGTACCTAAAAACAAAGCACCAAAATAATGCATAACTAACACTATTGAAAACAAAATAGAAAATTGAACAATTATATCTGTATATTTCAATAGCCTGCTCTAAATAATTGACAGAGTAACTACACATAAAATTGTAGCAAAGATATAGAAAACCTGAATCTCACTATCAACCACTAGGCCTAACTAGCATATACTAAAAACTCCAGCAAACGACAAATACATACTGCTTTCAGGCACACATGGAACATTTTCCAGGACAGACCAAATGCTAGGTTATAAAACAAGTCTCATAAATTAAAATAACTCAAGTCATGCTAAGACAATTCCCTAACCATAACAAAATTAAATTAGGTATCAACTAAATTATAAACTAGAAAATTCTCACCTATTTGAAAATTAAACTTCACACTTCTAAATAACACATGGATCAAATAAGAAATTAAAAGAGAAATCAGAGAATATTTTTAACAAAATGAAAACAATCATATCAAAATTTATAGAATACAGCTAAAGCAGTACTTAGAAGGAAATCTGTAACTTTAAAAGTACATAACTGAAGAAAAGGAGACTCTCAAATCAGTAACATGAGCATCCACCTTAGTAAGGCAGAACAAACTAAACCCTAAAGCAAGAAGACAGAAGGGAACAATAGAGCAGAAATTAATGAAATAAAGAACAGAGAAGTAGAGAAAAACTTGGTTCTTTTAAAATGATCAACAAAACTGACAAGTATTTAGGAAGACTAAGAACAAAGAGAAAAAACACAAGTTACCAAAATCAGGAACTTAAACAGAGGTATTACCACTGACCCTGCAAAAATTAAAGATTTTTAAGGACCTGAAACTAAAACAGTGTTATATGTCAGTTATATTTCAGTAAGAAAAATCTCTAAAGAATTATGAGGGGAGGAACATTATAAACAAATGTGTGCCAACAAATTAGGCAACTTTTATGAAATGGACAAATTCCCAAAAAGAGAGATGTTATCAAAAGTGACTAAAGAGGCAACAGAAAAATCTCAATATAATAAACAAACTGAATTACTATTTAAAAATCTTGCCACAAAGAAAATAGGGCCTAAATGGCTTCACTGGTGAATTCCACCAAATATTTAAGGACAAAATACCAATCCTTCACAAAACAAAGAAGGTACATTTTGCAGCTCAATATATGAAGCCAATTACCTTGATATCAAAGTCAGACAATGACATCACATGGAAACTACACACCATTGTATCTTATAAACACAGATACAAAAATCGTTACAAAATATTACAAATTATACAGAACTGATTCTAGCAATGTATCATATTAAGACCTATATACCATGACCAAGTAAGACTTATCTCATGAATGCAAAGGTACTTTAACATCTGGAAATCAATTAATGTAGTTCACCACATTAAGAGAATAAAGGACAAAAACCAAATGGTTGTCTGAACAGACACAGAAAAAAGCATTTCACAAAATTCAACACCCATTCACAACAGAAACACTCAACAACCAAGACTAGAAGAGAATCTCAACTTGATGAAAGGCATCCACAAAACATCCACAGCTAACATCATACTTGATGTTTAAACACTGAATGCTCTCCTCCTGAAACTCAGGATGTCCATTTTCACCACTTCAACATCAATCATACCTAAAGGTCTTCACTAGTAAAACAAAGCAGGCAAAAGTAAAAAATACATAAAGTAACTAAAATAACCAGATTAGAAAGAAAGAAATAAAACTATTTTTATTCTCTAATGACAAGACCCTGTTTGTAGAAATTTCTCAATGAATCCACAAAAAAGTTATAAGCATAAACAAATTCAGCAAGTCATATTAATTCAATAAATAAAAATCAATTGTTATTTCTATAGTGAAATTATATCATAAATTCCTATCAAAAATTTGAATTGATTCAAATTTTCTTTTATGCCTCAATAGTTGCAAAATTTTCTTCAAGTAGATTGCTCACATTTTCTTTTTAGTTGTTACTGTGAATGTATAATATACTGTTTCCATTATCAGTCCTAATGTTTATTTGTATAAAAATTTATGTACATTAATTTTATAGGCAGTTCCTTTACTGAAACTCTTAATACTATCAATTTTTAAAAAGGCAGATTTATTGAATGGAATTGATTTCAGAAACAGGCCCCCCAAAACATGGAAATTTAGAATATTATAAAAGTGGCATTTCAAATATGTAGAAAAGAAATATATCATTCAATAATTAGAATGGAGACAACTGGTTAGCTACATCTATTGCTTAGACCAAATACAGTCAATAAAAATCAAAACTTTTAACAATTTAAACCATAAAGGATAATAGAAAAACCCACGTAACTCTTTCTCAAGTACCTTAGCTCACTGAATCTAAAACTACCAATCTTAAGATACACAGCTATTTTACATGTCACTAGTAAAATAATTACAACAAACTATGACAAACCAGAGATTCAAGTCATTCAGAAATGTAATGTGGAGGAAAAACCAAGTCCTATAATCAATGGGAGGACCTTTAAAACCTACACAGAACCACCCCCAACAACACCCAGCCATGAAGGAAAAGATCACTAAATTCAACCATAAAAAATTAAAACTTCTATAAGGCAAAAACAAAAACAGCAGCCAAAACTGAGTGAAAATAATTTAACTAACAAATGACAGGGGCTCAGCACATGATCAAACAGATCACTGGAAATATACATATGGCCAATAACAATGGAAAAAGTGCTCAAACTGACAACAAAATTTTGAAAAGCAATACTAAACAAAAAGATGACAGATATTAAAAAATTTGACACTAGCTAATGTTGCCAAAGAGATAAAGAGATTTCCATTTTCCTAGACTACTAATATTGGGGCAATCTTTTTAGTCAAGCAATTCATCTACCAAATTATTAAACATACATACTCTTTGATCCAACGATTTTTCCCTTAGGAATTTATACTACAGATATATTTTTAAATATATACAAAGACATACCGAAGAACATCCACTATATTACCTTTTACTACAGCAGCAAAGATTCTCATTACCCATTAACAGGTGACTAATTAAAATAATTATGGTACACCCAAATACTGGAATACCTCACAAAAAGAGACGAGACGGTATGATATGCAAAGATATAGAAGTTAACAACTACAACAAAAAAAACATGTTGCTGAACAATATGTATGGTGTGACCCCATTTGTGTAAAGATATGTAAATACAGGTATGCATATAAATGCCTGCATATGCATAGAAATGTCTGGAAGGATACACACATACATACACAGTAACAGTGAATGAAAATGCAGAAAGCTTTTTTTTTTTTATGAATTGTAACATTCTGTACTGCTTAAGTGTATACTCCTCTTATAATAAACCTGAATAAGCAGTGAGAAATGTTGAACATGACAATTACCAGAAAATATGGAAAAGAAGGAAATCTTAAAATCTGGGCACTAAAACTACTAATATTTTCACATTCTGGTTTTAAAACAATTCTCAAAACTTACCAGGAATTTTAGAATTTTTATAGTCATTAATAATTGACATGAGAATATATGCCACTTACAGATATGTAAATACCCTGAAACTGTTATAAATATTGGATTTTCTTTCACTTTGTTTTAAAGATAAAAGCACAAGTCTAATATATGCACCAACATAGACTAAGAAAAAGAAAAGGATCATCTGTCTTCTCAAAATAAGGAGCTGAGGCCTAAGAAGACACACAAGCGATCTAGTCAAGTGAGAGAAGATAATGGTCACCATCCTATAAATATTCTTCTCAATGTTAAGATTTTTATATCTATACATAGTGATATTATGCTATACATATATAATATTTATGCTATATGTGAGTATAAAAGGAAAAGGGACTGTCCAGTAAATGCAGAGTACTACCCAACAGCTCTGAGAGTGTGTTCATGTGCAAGTATCTGTCAGATAAAATTAAAGATTCATAAGTGAAAGTGTTCTATTACCTCTATAAAATATGTCAGGCAAATGCCCATCCCGCCAGATCACTTGGCAGAATTTCCAAGCTGTTGATTCCTCTATCCTACAAAGTACAAAAATACAGGTTATCCCCCAAAACAATCAGGATTAGACATATTCTTAATATATGGTAAAATAATTATATCTGTGCTAAACCTAACAAAAATCCAGATACTGCTGGATTATATAAAATTAGTAGCAACTAACACTTAATGATCCATTAGTGCTAAAGTGATAGCACAAAGACAAGAAATGACCCAAACACTAATGGAACTTTTTCAAATTTACCATCTATTTGGAAGATTAAGATTTCTTTAAAATCAGTGCAAATAACCTACAGTTATCTTAAACAAAATAGGAAGGCTAGCACAAAACGTGTTTCATTAAAATCTTATTTTGATATTCCTGATAAAATACCACAGTAACATTTCCCTCAGCTCAGAAGTCTAAATATATTAAGAATATAGTTTTGAAAATACAAAATATCATGTTTAAAATTTTCAAGGCAAAAGTATTTCAGAATGCTAAAATGGTCCACAGATACTTTTTAAATAATATGCTATAATCAACCTTTTAGCAGAGACTAATACAGATTAACACCTGTGTTGGTGCTGCACTGACAATGGACACATACAATTTCCCTCTTGGAACTGGGATACTTTTTCCTGGCATGTGAAATGGAAAGATGAAATTTTATTAAAAACAAAGAATAGGCCAACTATAATTTTTTATTCAGAAATAA